>VZRO01002375.1:171571-199264 GCA_013397915.1 Daphoenositta chrysoptera
CGGAAGGAGCCGACCCTGAGGGGAGCCTTCTCCGGGAGTAGCGGGCGATCCTTAATTCCTAGTCCGTCGTGTTTGGGGGTCGCTGCCTCACAGCCTTCCTGTGATAGCGGTAATAAATGGTGACATTCTCGCTGTGTCCAGCGGAACGGGTTGTTTGCGGCAGAGGGGGATTGGGTTCGTGTCGGGGTCGCCCCCTCGTTCAGCCCGTGCTCCCCTCTAGAGCATTCCTGGTGTTCCTAGAACAGCCTTTGCGCGGGGGTGAGGCACTGCAGGCTCGGCTGGGCAGGTTCCTGGGCAGGCGTTATCAGTAGGGTGCAAACAGCTCTGCACATTGGTTTGTTTTGTTTGGTTTGGGTTGTGGGGTTTTTTTGGTTGTTTGTTTTTTTTGTTTGTTTTTTTTTTTTTTTTTGGTTTTTTTGCCTCTGGCTGCACCTTACTCGGCAATAAAAACAATGTTCAGCACGTGCTTTGCTTCTCCTCCTCCTCCAGTGACTGAACTGTGTGATTAGGGTTGGACATGACTCTTGCAAACAAGATAGCGTGGGTTGCGCCCAGGTGCGGAGTTCAGAAACAAGTCGTTATAATAGGTGGAGAAATTTACTTGGAAAATCTTAAGGAGTCAGGCACCCGGCTTTCACCCATCTCTGCATCGGTAGAGTTGCGTGTTTTTGTTGGTTTGGGGTTTTTTGGTTTTTTTGCCTTTCTGCCAAGATCTTAGCTTATAAAACAAAGTTGATTGTAGCAGTTTGAAAAACAGTGATACGTGTGTGTCCTCAGTATGCCAGAGAGAGTTAAAAGCGAGATTGATGGTTCATGCGTTGCTAAGAAGTGATAAGCAATCATCCCTTGAAAAATAGGTTTTACTCATACAGTAATTTGCTAGCATGGAATTTTGCATTCATGTCTTCCTTGTTGAAAAGCTGGCCTTGGATTTCAAATGGTCAGATCTTTAAATTACTGAATACGTAAAGCAAAGTGAACTGAACTCTTAATTGCATTTGCCTGTCCTTATGTTTAATAGGCAGAAAGGTTTACGCTCTTAAGTGGCCTTACTTTTTAAAATAAATATATTTTCCGATGGCTCTGCAAACTTCTGCAGGCAAATAAGCATTCTTTAAATTTTGTATTTGTTTTATTGTTAGGCATATGAAGAGGTTGAAAGCGGTTACATTTAAAAAAAAACTATTCTGAGACTTTCAGTTCTAAAATGAGATGCCAAAGATGAGATTAACAAGTTGGTTAGAAATTAGATGACGAAACAGTCGTGCAGTTTTTAAAATCATATTTTTTAGTCTTGTGGTTAGGCACTTCTTTCCTGTTTGCAAAAAGTTTGCCAAGGAAATATTTTCGAAACATTATACTTAAAGTCTTTTTAATTACAAGAGCATCCAAGATATCAGTAACAAAAAAACTTGTTGGGAAATGGTGGGTATTTTCCCCATCCCTTGCTTTAAGTCATGGTATTTAAAATATGTAACATCTTATTTTCTTGGAAGAAGAAATCATCTTCAGTATACCTCTAGTGATGGCTGTATAGTCTCTTCTTTTAAAATTGTCTGTTTATGAAAACGTGGGACAGTATCCCACAACTTCCAGGAGTGGGTTTTGGTCTGTAACCAGCACATATTAGCTACTTAGAGCTCATCCAGGCAGCTGAGAGGTGCAGATGGGGAGCTGTTGATGACCTGGTCCACTCCTATTAGCACACTCCAGAGGCCTTTTTTCCAGAAGAAAAATTAATACAGTTTTGTCAGTGGCTGCTCCCTCCTGGTCTTCTCTGAAAGGGAGAAAAAAAGGGGGAAAAGACCCCAAACCCTACATTAATGCAGTGATAAAAGTAGCCTACCTAACTGGAACATTTATGCAGGTTTACCACCTTGTTAGCAGAAGACGAGACAGGATCTCTGTAAAGGAAGACTTGGGGAGCCAGGTCTGACAGTACCTTGTGTAGCTTTTTACCGATGGCTTTGATAAGACTTGGACATCGAACAGGCAAGCCTGAATTTGGCAAGTTAATAGCTTGCCTGTGGTGAGTGCTCGTTGTAACCTATTTGTTTGGAACATCTGTTCGGCCTAAAGTTTAAACTAATGTTGCATTTCAGACCAGCTTATTATAAATATTGTTGTTGTACTATGCTGAGTATTATCTCAAACAGAAACACAACAGGCTTGCAGTGGATTTGCCGGTTAATTCTTGATTAATTTTAAGTTGAATTCCATTCTCATGGTTGCAAAATCCAGTTCCTTTATATTTTTGTTAGTTGCAGATGGTTCTGAGTCACTGTTCAGTTTTCTTGCTTTTCTTCATTGGTGAAATGGCTCAGCAGCAGAACTCTGGCAGAAAGATTGTTCCAGCACAGGAATTGTGTTTTACACAGTCCCGTAGTCGGGACTGAATCACGGAAAATAGCTCTCGGGAAGCAAGTAGAGATTTTTGCCCAGTACCGATTTCATCGTCTGCTTGCCTCCAAGTGCTAGTGGGAGTAAAAAGAGGAGTTGAAAAAAGTCAAGAGACCAGTTTTGTTCATCAGTCTTTCGTGACTCTATTGTTCAGGTTTGTCTTGTCTGCATCATCTTATGAGTGGCTTTAGTCCTTAAGTGATAGCTTGCTTCTGTCATGTGAGTAGCTAGGATTAAAGTCTTTTAAAGATAGTTAGGGAGGTGCTGGCTTTGAGAAAATAATCTATGATGCATTGGATTATGAACAGTATAATTTGTAACTTGCATTTTGTTTTAAGAAGTACTTCCAAACTTAGTTGCTGTACATAGCAGGGAAATTTAACTTTCTAGATCCCAGAAGGACTGGGCATATGATAATCTTAGAGGTGTAATTGTACTTGGATGTTAAACCAGGATGATTTTGCTGTATATGAAGTCCTTGTTTATCTTCTAGAAATCAGGGAGGCTGGGGGTGCTTTATGTGTCAGGCTCACCCCACCCCGGATTCCCTCAGCTCTTCAGAGACTGGAATTGAGCACATTGTAGTTTGAGCACATTTTTAGTTTAGTGTAGGTAGCACAGCCCTTCAGGACATGATGTGCATCACACTGAGGCTTTTAAAAATTAATGGTCAGATGCCAAGTTCAGTTGTAAGATGGCATGTACAAAAGAACACTTTTGGATCGAAGCCCAGTGAGCCCTCCATTTATTTCAGATACATGTAGTGGTAAGGGGTTTTTTTCTCTCTAATAATGTAATATAAGGTAGAAATTAAGTGACATCATTATGGAAAAAGTATATGCTACAACTTTTTGCTTCAGGCTTGCTGAATTTAATACAATTTTGAAGAAAGTTTTCTGGTCCTTCTGCAAATTTGTTTTGTGGGTCGAAACTTCCAGACTGTTACTGGAAGTCTTCTGTAATTCCTATGTACTAGTTAGTTGGAAGTTTGTTTTTGCACCAGTGGACTTGATGAAATATATTTTCAAGGATACGGATTTTTAGAACAGATGCCTATTAAAGTAATGTATTTTAAATAAATTAATTAAAAAAGAAAATATTCTTCCTTTGTGAGAAAAAATTATTTGGTCTGATAGAACATCTGCAATATGCAGTGCCTGCAAGCATGCATACAGTAATTATTTACTTCCTTGCCTGATTTTTATCTTCACAGTTTTAAGTGTTGTTCCTAATAAACAGGACTGGGGCAGCAATATTTATATCAGTGTTCAAAAAACTGTTTAGAAGATTATCCTTCCATTAGTAGAACAGTAGAGTGATAATCAACAACACAGTAAAACAAATTAGGTTCAAAGTGTTCTCAAACACAAAAATGAAACACTAAAAGGAGAGTGACTGTTATAAATGAGTTGGCACTGTTAATGATTAAAGAAGTAATAGTAAAGATATCAGTTTAGATGATAATGCTATTTCTGGACTGCCACTTTGGTTTGTTACTGGGTTTTTTTCCTTTATGTATGGCAAGAAAGAAAAACCTGCCAAGGTGTTGTTGCAGAAAATATCCTTTTTCACCTCCACAGTTTTCTATTAATATTGTTGTCAGCTCTGTTACATTTTCAATATAAATAGATTTTTTTTTATTACTTCTATAGAATGAAACGAGGAAGGAAAACTAATGAGGCCAACAGTAGTTCATCTGAAGACACAACTGAGAAGGGATCCAAGAGAAACAAGGTTGTAGAGAAGAAAACCATAGTTGTGCAGAGTCCCGACTGGGCAAACCTCCTCCAAGACATTATCCTGCAGGTGTTCCAGTATTTGCCACTTCTGGATCGTGCTCATGCATCCCAGGTCTGCAGGAGCTGGAACCAAGTGTTTCATATGCCTGATCTCTGGAGGTGCTTTGAGTTTGAACTGAATCAACCAGCCACATCTAACCTGAGGACTACACATCCCGAACTAATCAAGCAAATAATAAAGAGGCATTCCAATCACCTGCAGTATGTTAGCTTCAAGGTAGTGTATTTTATAGGCTTTTTAAAAGTAACCTTTAGAATAAAAGGAATAGGGCAGCTGTCAGTGTGTAAGTGGCCTTGTTTTCAGGTTTAGTATACTGAAGAAATGGATTTTCTAAATGGACATGTAGACATGGAGGTTACGTCCCAATTAATTTGTTTGGGTCTATTTTCAGGACCAAAACTCGTAATAACAGTACTGAACATACCTTTTCATTGCCTTATTTCTGTGAGATGGGAATTTTTTTTGTTTGGTGGTGTGGTTTGTTTGGGGTTTTTTGTTTGTTTTTGTGAGGTTTTTTTTTGTTGTTGATTTTGCCATTTTTGATTTTTTGAGGGTTTTTTTTGTAGCAGTTTAGCTGCTTAAAATTCTGCTTCATGAAGTGGACAGAAATAGTTCTGATACGACTGCATGTGTGGGTTTCTGCCTCAGAATTCAGTCAGGATACATAAGTTGAGCATTTCCCCATTTCACATCCTCTAGGGACTTGGCTCCAATATTCATGGTTAGAAAACCTCTAAGGCACAGAGAGTGATTTCAGTACTACTAGTCAGCAACTAGCAGTTTTAATATTAAATTGGATGGGATGGTCTGTACTCGGCATAACTGTGTTTCAGGGGCCTGAAAAAGTATGTGGGATTTGCATAGGATGGTGCATGGACTGATTGTGCCTGGCTGAGAAATACCACGTTATGAGAATTGGTTCTGTTAACACTGTGGAATTATTTTCAGCAGATGAAAACCTTTAATGTGGGCTTACATGTCAGTGTGTTTTTGGAAGGGTGCTATGAATCTCATGGCTGCATGTGCATCATGGCTGCATGTGCATCAATTTGGAAAGGAAATTACTTCTGCAGCAAGTTCAGGTTACTTGTTTCTGAGATCAGGCAGTTCTAATGCTGGAATCATCAGCATGTGAGTAGCTGAGTCACCTCTGCCTGCTTGCTTGCAATACCAAATACAAACTGTTATCACAGGGTTTGCAGGGCTTTTATCTGCATCCAAATAAAGAAAACTTAGGGCTGTAGTGGAGTGACCTCCCAGTGTCTTATCTCCTGTCTGTGCTGCTGTACACCAAGTGATTTTGAAGACTTTTGGGTGCCCTTTGCTCGTAGGGTCATCCATCATTTCTTTAATGTGTCACTTCAGTTGTTCTTCAGTGCTGCAGAACACACAAGGAAGTGGGTGTAACGCTCGCTGTTCCTCTGTAAAGGCTGAAAACGTGAGGGGTGTTTTCTGTAGGCAAAAAAAGATGAGATTATTGAAAATCGAGGTTTTTCAGCTTGTGTTTGAGCAGAAAATGAACATTCACTGGACTTAATCTGTTGCTGCCAAGGTAGTGTATCTTATGGTGGAGGTAAATTTGGTCCCGTGATCAAGCTTTATACTGCTCTGTAAGTTTGCAAAGCTGTCGTGGCCGCTGTACATAAGGGGTTATTCAGAAAGCACATCCGAGTGTCAAGGGAAATCCATTGGAGACAAACAAAGTGATTTGGTTGTGTAGCAAGCTGACTCATGAAGGTTTTGGGGGTTGTGTTGGTTGGTTTGGTTTGGTTTGTTAGAGTATCCATTGCATATTTGTTGTGGTTTTAACAGTGAAGGGCCAGTCATACGGGTTCATATGGTAATGTACTTTACACTCCAGCAGCTCAATTTTATGAACTGAGCCACTGTAAAAAGAAGTGGCTTCTGCACATAGTAAGGGATTTATAGAATTCTTGCATTTTGGTAAGGAGAAATGTAAAGGGGAATTAGAATAGGCTCTGGACCCTCCACTTGCTTATTTGTGGAATGAGTATCTTGGAACAAACTGTTTAGCTGGCCTCTCACCATGCAGTATTTTACCAAAGTGTTTAGAAGAGTAGTAAATTTACTGCAAATTGTCTTGGTGCATACTTTTTGAGGGAATAAAGAGTAACAGTGATGGATTCACAATGAGATGTTTCATTGTGGGGGTTTTTTTGACATCACATTTCAGAAGGTAAAGTGGGAAAAAAAAAGTTAAAAGCATATTTACAGTGCTTTCTTAACATGAAATTCATTTTGTTTTAAGGTGGACAGTAGCAAGGAATCTGCAGAAGCAGCTTGTGATATTTTATCACAGCTTGTGAATTGCTCTCTGAAAACACTTGGGCTAATTTCAACTGCCCGGCCAAGCTTCATGGATTTACCAAAGGTATTTTATTATGTATATTTTCTATTGCAAAGTATTGCAATGTTTCATACAGTATTTCTATAACTTTATGAAAAGTTCTATCATAGGAATACGAATCTTCAGTAAAGAAAAGTTAATTAGTGGTCTGGTCTCTAATAAAGGGAGGAACTGATATGTACTGTGATGGGTATCTAAAGTTCCATTCAGTCTTTGAATCATGTGAGAACGTAGGCCTGACCTTGTTCTTTCAAGTCCTCCTTTCTGTTGACCTCAATGTAGTGCTGAGCAGCATGGTGCAGGCTAAGAGGCTAGACAGTTCAGGTCGTGTAGTTGTGCTGTGGGGTTTGTTTAGGAGACAATTATAATCAAATGAGTGGTAGCATTTTATCCATGTGGACTTGCCTTAGGGCTTACACACTCAATGAGCTCTCTTCAGAAAGAAACAGGATCATGATTTGCAGGGCTTCATGTCATGCAATCAAGCATCAGCGTCCTTGGTGCAGTGCACTGTATTTCTGAAATTTTTAGTCAAGATTTTTACCTGACATGTTTACCAAAAATCAAATCTTGTTAGAAGGCATTTAATCTGGAAGACAACAAATCTCTTACATGTGCTTCTAAAGAAGCATTCCTGCTAGTGAGATGGCAGTGTACTATTGCTAAGGAGCCGGGGAGTGGCTGTGAAGGGCCAGATACAAATAAGCTATTAGCTAGATCTCAGTGATGTCATTGCTGGTGATGGCAGTAAGGATAAGGAAGAACTAGAGACAGCCTCGGGAAAGGAAGTAGGCTACAGGTAAGGTTAGCTACAGAGGGATTATCAGTTATTATCCTTGGCAGTGGTTACTGCCACATCATGTAGTTCTCTTGAATATGTATTTCTAATCCATAATTTTCAAAGAGGCCTTTCAGATATTTAACTAGTTTTACTATGATTTTTTTTCCTTTTCTGATGTTCTTCGAGGTGTGATGATAAGAAAATCTGAATGTAGTGAAAACAATCCACAGTGTTTTAAAAGTACTTTGTCCTTTCAGCTCTTCTTACTGCTTTCTTTATTAATCTGAATGCTGCTTTAGCTCTTTCATTTTTCACTGGAGGGGCATATTAGGGTCCTGGTCAGCTTGCTGAGTAATTACTTGTAATTGTTCATACTATATTCTTATTCAGCTTCAAGGCTTATAAAGCACAGGCTTTCTTTTTTTGTTCCCAATAAGTTCACGTTTGGCCTTTAAAAAAGTAGATTCAAAATAAGCCAAAATTAGCTCTAAGGATAATTTGCCTTTTGGTGTTTACAACTTCAATAGTTTTGTCACTGGCATAAAAGACAACTAGTGAAACTAAAGAATTTAATTTGGCCATGACTAAATTCTTGTGGGAAGCTGTTAGTGACAGGTCCATTAAATGAGAAGCAGACAAAGATGAATTAATTTGGAAGATGGTTAATACTTTGCTGTGGTTTTGGATTTTTTTTGGGGGGGTCGTTGGGTTTTTTATTTTTATCAGACTGTATAGGAAATCTGAACTACTTGGCATTCTCTTCATCAGTGCTCTTCTATTCTCAAGTGACCTGACATGTGTCATATATCTGTATTTAGATGTTGTGTATTTAGTGTTGTGTTGCCTGTGTTTTCACTAAGTACATTCTACATGAGTAGAATCTTTTAAAGAATTGTACTACAGGCTACAGATGTGGTAATACTGAAAAGATCAGCTTTTACATGTTGGGATATTGCCTGTTTCCCTTAGCTCTTCAAACTAGAAGTTTCAAGTTATCTGTTTTTTATAAGTGTGGTTAATTTTCTTTGCCTTTCTATTTAACAGCCTTCTTTTTCTAAATACAGAGAATAAAAACACAGTACTAACAGTCTCATAATGCAGAGTTGAAATAATATTAAAGCATCTCTTCTTCTGTGCATAACATATATAAGCAGCATTTTGTCAGGATAGTTGGAGTGGTCCCTAAAGCCAAAGTGTGTAAAGATTCTGAGTTGAACTTCCTGTTTCCATTTGCACGAACTGACTTTGAAAGTTTGTGTTAACATGAAAGCAGTAAGTCCTATTCTAAATCTAATTGTGTGGGAGTTTTATCAAAAAACACAAACATATTACCTAAGAATGAACAAATATTGTTGCCAGGCCTTCTTTCATATAACTGTATTCAGGATATGTGCCTGTGGCACAGAATAAAACAGGCTTGAAATCCAAGTAGCAGGTCATTTTTTTACGATATTTAATGTAGTGCACAGAGAAAATGCTTTTTTAAAGTCTTCTATTTGGTCAGTCTTGTAAGAAATCATGAAGATGAACTAACTATTCACTAATATACCACCAGTAGTTTCCACAACCCCTGCTGTATCTGTTCCTTAGTCTTTGTTTCTCGCGTTCCGGTTCCCTGGGCTCTGTCTTCACTGTTAAGTTTCAGTGGTCATGTAAAAATGCTGAGCACTTGTCCTACCTTATCTATGCTGCTTATTCAGTAATTAATTGATTTCGTGCTCCTTGGCTGTGTTTGGACCACTCCAGTTAGCTTTCCAAGAAATCCATCCAAACCCTAAATCCTCTTGTGTGGATGGTAGGCTGGCAGTACAGTCATTTGGCTTTGGATACAAACACTCCTGACTACGTTTTCATCTCACCAATGCAGCACAACTTGCCATGCGAGAATTCCTCTTCAAGAAGATGCTTCTTTTAGAGTGTGACTTGCCTCATCTTTCAAAGGACATTAAAAAAAAAATGCTCAAAATTAGGGCTGCTAGGCTTTCCCTTTGTTTGTGGTCTTTCTGTAGAGTTAAATTGTGCAGTGGATTGTCCAGGATCTTGATTAACATCTAATGTTACACATTCTGATTTGCCCAATTCATAAATGGATAGCAAAAAATTATTACACTTCTTCTACTAAAAAATGTCAGTTTAAGTATTGTTCTTTAATTATGCAATATCAAAAGAATGCTTTTTCAACAAAGGCTGTCAAGAAGTAAAAACTAGGACTGCTGTGTACAGTGTAAGACCATTGAGGTTTTTACTTCAGATACTGCTCTTCCATTTAAATTTTCTTTTTTCTTTCAGTCTCACTTTATTTCTGCACTGACAGTGGTGTTTGTGAACTCCAAATCCCTCTCTTCACTTAAGATCGATGACACACCAGTGGATGATCCATCTCTCAAGGTTCTGGTGGCTAACAACAGCGACACGCTCAAACTGTTGAAAATGAGCAGCTGTCCACATGTTTCTCCAGCTGGTAAGCTACTGTGGTTTTGGGGTTAGCTCGTTTGGGATTTTTTGGTTGCTTGGTTGGTTGGTTTGGATGGTGAAATGCATGCATTACATTCTGTCTGAAATCAGTACACCTTTGGAAAAATAATGGTGGGGTAAGAGGGAAGATGAGTGTGGTGTTACCGGCAACTGTCACTGAATGAAGTCCTTTCAGCTGGTGGTCAGTCCATCTGTCCTCCCACTTCACAGTGACTACTGGGCTAATAATAAAATAGTGCATGTCTGTTGTGGGCAAATAGTTAACCTCATGTGGAACTTGATGAGTATACATCAACCTGGTAGTGCACTATTTGTCTAATGACTGAGTATTCCAATATAATTAAGCTTTTTTGGAATACGAGTTTCTTTTCCATATTTTGTTATGTGTGGGTCTTGACTGTTGACATGCCATGGATTAGGAAGATGCTGGTTTAGTCATTCTGAAACGAAGTCATTGCTGGAGAATAACTGCAGACAGCATCAAAAAGGGGGATGAGACTGAGCTGTGCAAAACTTCTACTGTCACCAGATGTACTTCTCTAACACTCTTAAACGTGTCTGTAACAAGAATGAAGCCAGCTCATATCAGAAATCACTCAAGGTTGTTGAAGTTCACAGAATTAACATTTGTGGTAGACTTACGCAATGCACAGCAATTTTAAGATTTATTCACAGCCCATCAGCATAATACTTAGAATTTTTCACTGAGAAATGGAAGAGGAATTGTAAATGAATTGCTGGCAACTTAGTATGATGCCTCTTCTGAGGATGAGTAGAAACTATAGAAACCATAACAGCATAACTTTCTTCATGCAAATATATTGCAGCTCTAAATGCTAGGTTTATTATCTGTCAGATTCACCAGCAGGATTCCTGAAAGGGGAAAGCAGTACTGTTGCAGAGGGCATGTTATTGTAGCGATAACAAACAAAACAAACTTGATACCTTTTGCAACAAAACCTTGTATAAAGAAGTCCTGAAAATGCAGGACTGATGTTTTGCAGCAGCCTCGTCCAGCAAAGTGTTCATGGAATTAACTGGAATGCCTCCTCCAAAGCTTTCTAGTCATAGATGGGGGTTGTTTAAATTGGCTTGAGGGACTGGCTTTTCCAACTTAAAATTGTTTTTTGAGAATCCTTGTGTCTGAGATGTGCAAGAGCTGTAACGTGTCTGTCAAGAGGAAAAGGCTTCAGCAGTACTTTGTAGCTAGGCAGAGAGAGAGTAATTTCCTTGAACTTGGATCGAAGAGTCACCTGTCAGCTCTAGCAGACTTTGCTGGTTTGTGGATAATCCTTGCTAGAAGACTTTACTGGAACATCATACACTTGATAATTTGAGAGGAGACGTGGGTGTGTTCTGATTGATATATCTTACATGGTTTTAAATTGAAGGAACAATGGGTAAGAAATGGTTGTGCCTATTTAAGGAGCACAACTACTATTGTCCTTTATGGAGTGGAGATTAAGAGATTGGTGCAAGATGCATTAATAACAAAACCAGGGAGTGCTAAGCAAACAGTAGGAGAGTTAAATTGCTTAATTCAGATGTGGGTGTGCCTTGAGATGAAGAAAGAAGTGGATGCACTGGGTGTGCATGGCAATGTTTCATGGGGCAGTGAGGGGGCTACAGGAGTGGCTCCTTTGAAAACTGCCAGAAGCTTCCCCATGTCCAGCAGAGCCAAGGCCAAGCCCATCAGTGACAATGGTAGCTGGGGTAACCTATTTAAGAAGGGGGAAAAGGTACTGCAGGAGAGCAATTGCAGATGGAGATAGGAGTGAGAATCCATGAGAGAAACAACTCTGCAGACACCAAGGTCCGTGAAGAAGGAGGGGCAGGAGCTGCTCCAGGTGCTGGAACTGAGATTCTGCTGCAGCTCCTGGTGCAGACCATGGTGAGGGAGCTGTGCCCCTGCAGCCCATGGAGGGCCACGGTGGAACAGAGATCCACCTGCAGCCTGTGGAGGAGCTCAGGCTGGAACCTCAGGTGCCTGAAGGAGGCTGTGACTCTGCTGGAAGCCCATGCTGGAAGAGTCTGTTGGAAGCACCTGTTGAGAGAGGAGCCCATCCTGGAGCAGGTTTGATGGCAGGAATTGACCCTGTGGGCGTCACTAGAGTCTCTTCCTGAAGGACTGGATGCCTTGGAAGAGACCCATGCTGGAGCAGTTTGTGAAGAACTGCAGTGTGAGAAGGACTCCCACTGGAGAAGTTCTTGGGGGACCACTTCCATGCGAGGGACCCCATGCTAGAGCTGGGGAAGAGTGTGAGGGGTCTCGCCCTGAGGAGGAAGGAGTGGCAAAGACAATGTCTGAAGAACTGACTACAGCCCCCATTCCCGGTCCCCCTGTGCTGCTGGGATGGAAGGAGATAGAGAAAATCATGAGGAAGTTAAGCCTGGGAAGAACAAAGGAGTGAGAGGAAGGTGTGTTAAGATTCAGTTTTATTTCTCGTTACCTTACTCTGATTTAATGGATAATAAATTGATTTCCCCAAGCTGTTTTACCCATGATGGTAATTGGTGAGTGATCTCTCCCTCTCACCCTTATCTTCACTCTTGAGTTTTTAATTTTATTCTCTCCCCCCTGCCCAGCTGGAGAAGGGAGTGATTACACAGCTTTGGTGGGCACCTGGTGTCCAGGCAGGGACAACCCCGCAAGTGGAACAACAGAAAGAAGCTGGTATGTGGATAGTTGGCTTCAAGAGCAGGCAGGCTGCAAAAATGAGACTCTTGAAGGAAAATTGACCTGGATTTTTTTGTAATGGGAATATTATAATTAGCAGGCTGCTATAAATGTGGAAAAACGTTATTGACCCCAAAGGGCTGTGAGTTGCAAAACTAATTACTTACAGACGCAGTGAAAATGTCTTCAGATTGGAGGAGGGGGAATGTTCATTACTAGGTCAGTTCTCAGGAAATTTTTTAGTGAAGGATGGAAAAGAGTAATGAAAGTAGCGCAAGAGAGAGTCCAGTACTGCAGGGATAAAGGAAAAAGATTGATATCAAACAGTGAATTGCGCTAAGTTACTGTACAAAGATAAAGAGGCACATCTGAGGTGGAGAAACAAAGGCTGTGATGTATTTCTAATCGTTGTGAGCTTATCTGAAGTTTCTTCTGTTAGCTGTTTCCTCTCTGAAATACTAACTGAAATATTAATAGAACAGAGGGAATGGAAAGTGTTCCTGTAAAGGTGGTGTTTCTGCTCTGGCATGGGGGTAGGAGGGCTGCTTCTCTTGGAGTGGGAGTTGGGAAGCAGAGCAGGTGTCAGGTGTGCCTGCATCAGGGACATCACGGGTCAGGGATTTTTTTGATGCAAATCTGTGCAGTTAGGTCACCTCTCAGTGACACAAAGGTGTAGGCAGTGCCTGGGGATGTTCTGTGAACTACATGGCCTCCAGGCAGGTCCTTTAGTAGCTATCTACCACTGTATTCCTTGTCAGCTCTATATGTAGGATGCATAATTGCATTGACAGACTGTGCATATCCAGTCCCAGACCCATAAAAAATCACAGTAAGTTGAACCCCAGCTCTTCCCTTTTTGCATTGCACTGGTCCATAATGTACCCCTAAAGTTAACAAAGATTATTTGTGGAAGGACAGCAGCCAGGACAACAAGCTTTGTCAAGATGAGAAAATGTTTATGGATCCTGAAACTGCCTAAAATACTTTATAGCTCAACAGACCTAGGTATTCTGAAGCAGCATGTCTGACTGAGTCTGCTTCGAGAGTGATCATAGTAGCCTTTCTGATTCATGCAATGGTTTTGCACTGACTTTTTTTTAAGAAAGTGTTCTTACGCTCAGTACAGGCTTCTCTTAAGTTTAACAGCTGTACCTTTAAAATAACTGTTTTCTGTATTTCTTTCTGTTGCTTCAGAGCTATAGTGTATTGAGCTCAGGTTTTTCAGTTCCATGTTAAATTATTGAGAACTATGTTCTCATCCCCTCTTCCCATGGAAAGGCTGTATCCCACATTTCATGCAGTTTTCTGGGTCACATGAAATGCAGAGGACTGTATGCTTTTCTTAGTGCTTTTTATTTTTTTCAGTACTGTTACCAGTACGATACCATCTCTTGTATGTAGAAATAGTCTGAGTGGAAACTGCAGACTGAACTGGATTTTTACTTACTGGATTTACTTTACTGGATTTTTTAAAAAGTTTTTGTCTTCTGTGAGCAGTAAATTATACTGAATCATTATAGAGATAGTCTGAAAATTGCTGTTGTAGAAATTACTGCTCCTTCTTTTTAGTGTTTTGCCTCTTTTTTGCTGTAGCTTTTCCAAATTTAAGCATTTATACTTCCCTAGAAAAAACAAATACAGTAGCAGCCTCTCTATTGAATTTAAATCTAACATTAATTTTACTTTTGCTTTACGTGTGCTTTCTTCAGATGATAAATTTCATTCACAGTAGTTTTGTCAGCCACAGAGCAGTCAGCAGTTCTTCCAGAGCTGGCTAAGGAAATACTTCTGTCATGAGTAAGGACCTTTTACAAAAATGAGATTGACTATATGTGGTCTTACAACAGGGCACAACAGTCAGAATATGCTGTTTATATATTTGTCACTTCTGTTTATGTATTTATTAACTTCTTTACGATTCCCAGCAAAACTGAGATGTAGTCACATTGTGTGTGTCTGTCTCACATGTAGGTACAAAGAAGTCACAAGGTCATGCTTGTGAAAAAAATTCATGTTCAGGTTTCCAGTATGATTTGGTTTTGATTTAAGGTCTTGGTTGCACACTGAAATAGGTGCTCACAGCACCCTCCTGACACACATGAACAAATTCCCTCCTGTTTCTCGTTGGGTCACCAGTGCCTTTATCTGTGTAACCCCTCGCACGGTGTTCTCTTCTCCCAGGTATCCTCTGTGTGGCTGACCAGTGCCATGGCTTGCGTGAGCTGGCACTGAACTACCACCTGCTGAGCGACGAGCTGCTGCTTGCTTTGTCTTCTGAAAAGCACGTCAGGTTAGAACACTTGCGCATTGATGTCGTCAGTGAAAACCCCGGACAGACTCAGTTCCACACCATCCAGAAGAGCAGCTGGGACGCTTTCATCAAGCATTCTCCTAAAGTAAACCTAGTCATGTACTTCTTCTTGTACGAGGAGGAGTTTGACCCGTTCTTTCGTTACGAGGTCCCCGTCACTCACCTGTACTTCGGGAGGTCGGTGAGCAAGGACGTGCTGGGCCGCGTGGGGCTGACGTGTCCGCGGCTGGTTGAACTGGTGGTGTGTGCCAACGGACTGCGGCCGCTGGACGAGGAGCTCATCTGCATCGCCGAGCGGTGCAAGTACCTGTCGGCCGTGGGCCTCGGCGAGTGTGAAGTCTCTTGCAGTGCCTTTGTTGAGTTTGTGAAGATGTGTGGTGGTCGCCTCTCTCAGCTCTCTATTATGGAGGAAGTTTTGATTCCTGATCAGAAGTACAGCTTAGAGCAGATTCATTGGGAAGTTTCAAAGCATCTTGGTAGAGTCTGGTTCCCAGATATGATGCCCACATGGTAAAGTCCTTAAAAGACTCCAGGGCAAATGGAGTAGCACCTTAAACCCAAGTGTACCATATTGCAAATTCCTGTATAAGCTTATTTAATAATATAGATTTTACTGCAAGTAAATTCATGGTTTGATTAGAAAATTAATTTTTCTTTCAAAAATGGTTTTGGAACTTCAGAACCAAAAACAGAGTTCACAGCTTCAAAACCAGTTTTCATCCAAACAAAAATCGGGCTTCTGTTTTAGATTTATTCTTTGTCATTAAAAGTGACCTCAGACATTTTTGGAAATAAAACAATTACTTAAATTATTGAAATGGACTTGCAAAATACCAGTTTTAATATGCTGTCCTTCTTTGATTTAGATAGTAGTATTGGACACAATCATATTTGATTTTAAAAAGCCAAACAAAACCCCACCAAAATCGCATGCTTTTGTTGCAGACTGTAGCATTTCTAAATCCAGTCCACCTCGATGACAAGATGACAATTATAGGAAGTGTTTAGTAGCCCGTGAAATATATACATTCTGTTAAATAAGTCACAAAGGCAAGAGCAATACACAGTAATAGCAGTTTAGACAACTAAAGTAGTAAGTTTACCACCTTATTCAAGAGATTATTAGATCCATCTGAAATGTATTTAGAGCGCTAACAAGCAGTAGTGTGAGCTACCAAAAGCGCTGCGGGGTTTTTTCCACCCTCTATGCATTTTAATGTAGTTGCTTATGGGGTCTCAGATCTGCGTCTAAACCTGTTTTAAGGTATTTTATGTCTAGCTCAGGAAGCGAAAGCATTCTGGGGAAAAATGTAGATACATTGTATTTAAAACCACATTGGAGTTAATGAGCTTTCTTGCACATTAACCGGTTTGGCAGCACACGGTGAGATGGAATAATGTATGGTTTGTGAAGTGAGCCCTGCAGTGTTGTTCTGATGATAGGGGTGTGAGCAGTGTCAGATGAGAAAGGTAAAATTTGAATGTTGACCAAGAACCTTTTCACAAAACCTTAGACCTTTTGGCTGCTTTCAGTTTGAGAGAAATGACATTGGAACAGTTGCTTAAGCTGTATAAACTAACTGTATACTGTAAATCTGTTTCAAAAATGTTTATGTATAAAGTGGATGTTTGATAGATAATAATTTTGTACACCTTTAATTCAGCTAGTTCTGTCATTTCATAATATTTAAAAACCCAAAAGGAGTAGACTTGGTGAAGTAGAGCAATAGGCAAAAATTTGTTTTGAACATTGGATAAATCAATTTTATTAAAGAAATTTTTTAGTTTGTAAGTGATGTAGGCAAGGCATTGCCTGTGATCTGGATGTGGCTTGTGACTTCATTTCTTACTGCCAACAGTTAGGTTATTTCCTCTTGGAGGTTACTGGCGGTAACACCGAAGTGTTGCCCAGACTGCTGCGTGTTTGAGAGATGTGGTCAGCCCTCAGCGAGGCAGCGCTGCCCCCGCGGGCTGGCTGGAACTTAGCTGGTGGCTGCTTCTCACTTGAGCTGTACAGCCCCTTCTGGTAGTAAGCAGATTTCCTTCATCTCTGATTTCAGTCATGTTTATCCAAATGTATAATTTAGTGTAATACACTTACGTGAGTGTATTTAAGTTCATAACTATATTTTGAGCAAACAATGCTCAGCGGACTGGACATCTTTATAGGGGAGTTGTATGTTTCTGTAGAGCTTTGATTTAAAAATTGCATTTTATGAAATAAGCGGTTTTTGTATTAGAATTTGTTAAATTAATGTAATACTATAATTTGCTTTTATTTGTACAAAAGGTGTCAATATATTTAGTCTGTAAAAGTAAAAAAGCTCTGTGTTTTTTATAATCTGACTCTCAGAACTGCCCATATGAGAAAGGTGGAGTAACACTTGTAGTCTGGGGAACAGGATTTAGTTTTCACTAAATTAATGTGAAATAATACATTAGTAATGGAGCCAAATCCTCTTTGGACCTTGACTGCAGGTGTCCCGATGCTGGCAAGGTAAGTCACCAACATGTTGGTAGTGGGAATAACTGAGAGGCAAGGCACAACCTAAATACCAGATCCCACTCCTGTAATTCACATCTTTGAAAGCCAGCATTCTGCTGCTCACAGAGAGAGCTCTGTCAGACCTCCGTGTGAGTAACATGTTAGGAGCTGAAGGTGACATGGTTGGCTGTACCAGAACAGCTTCCCCAGCAAGGTAACTGTTGTTGCAGAGGCTTCAAAAAGTCCTTCCTGAATGCAACACCATATTATACTGATTATCAAGATATTCAAGCACAAGAAAACTGCTTGAAAGCAGTTGTGTCTCTCTTCCATTGGAGGTCAGCAGTTTTTATACACTGAATCAATTACTGCATCCTTAGCTCTAATAATCCACCTATAAGTTAAACTTCCCAGGCAAGCCTACAGTGCTTTTTTAGCAAATTCTGTACATCTTATTTTGCCTTCTACACGTTGAAATGAATGAGTAATAAATACATAAAAATCATGGCACAAGTAAAAAAGAGTACCACAGACTCATGAAGTTTCCTAGAAGCATGAACATGGGTGTCACAGCTGTATCATTTTTTCCCTGAGTTCACCTTTCTTATTTTCAGAACAAAATTCAGTGTTGGCGTGGTTGTCCAGTTTTGGATAGGAGTTAATGTGTGCAGTGATAAATCTTACCTCTGAATCCAGGTGGTTCCAAGTTATGATACTGAAGGCAGGAGCTCTCTTAATCCAGAACATCTGTGGTGGGTTTGTGAGGGGGAAAGCAGAGACCAGTGATTTTCATTGCATGGCCCTTTGGGAAACAAGGGTAGCACACTCTGACCTTGATGGATGATGAGCCAGGATCTGCCTTGTGTGAGAACCCTCCTGCAATGAAGTGTGGCTTACAACACTGAGGAGCAGCAGTTTTGCTCAAGACCACTGTACAGACTTGGAAATCACTGTAGTACAGAATGATTGTGTATTTTTGCCCTCAAGTGCAACGTGCTTAAGAGCAGGGAGCAGAACCAAGCACAGTCTAAAGTGATGAACAAGTCCTGTGTTCAAAGTATGAGTGAAGCCTGAATGACAGTGCCACAATGCCAGGCTTATTCTTGAGCCTGGAAGTTTGGACAGTCCCCTGGTTCCTACGTTCCTACTGCTGGGCGAGTGCTAGCGCCACCTGGCTGTGAGTGGTGTGAGGTGAGATGCTACCTATTTCTGCTCCCTGTGTGACTTTCAGGAGGAGGCCGTCCTTAAGTGTTGGAGGTGAATGGGTGGTGATCACTCACAAACAGATCATCATCTGCACAGAAGCTGTTTGTGACATCTAACACTTCCTTTTTAAGTTACAAAAGCGTCATTTTTATGGATCATAAAGTGTCATTTTTTCTGGCCTTGTCTAAACTTTGCAGAAGTCGCCTATTCATCACCTCTGTGTTTGTTTGGATGTAACTCTCTAGGCCTAACTCGAGGATTGTGGATTCTGCCTACAAGAGAGCACTGCACTTAACAACTTCAGCTAATTTCAGTGCAATGATTCCACTTTACTGCAACAACTTCACCTCTTTCAGGACTGCAGTTTGTACTGGTGGAGTTTATTCCCACCCAGCTGTGCATTTAGTCTGAACAATTAATTGACACACAAACCCCTCCCCCGCAACTGAGAGAAGCAAAGAAAGTGAGAGCTCTCTCTCCAACCTGTGTGCCCAGAAGGAATAAGTATTGGCCTCAGACTCCTACATTGATAATTGTTACTTTTAAACTGAGGATAATGTTCCAAGTGTGAAACACACCAGGCTGCATGCATCCCCACATCATTGTGTGTGATCTATGGGCTTGGTTCTGTGATCCTATTTCCCCTTCAGAGCTTTGGACACTGGTTTGTGATGTTGAGGCTTTTTCCTGGGAAGACAAATGTGGGTTCAACAACATTGAGAGTTTCAAAGTCATAAACACGTGCATCAGTGAGAACCTAACTTCTGTAGACAGACTTGCTGCAGCCCTTTTGACTTCCCTAGGGCCTCCTGGATTACCTTCCTGCTGCTGCTATGTGGTGCTTGGTTGCTGGCTGGGTGGAAACCATGATAGTATCAATCCAAAGCTGAGCTCAGTCACAAGGGCTTGTGACTTCAGCAAAAAAGACACAAGTCTTTCAGTCTGAGGAAAGGATGAAGTTTCACCTAACAGTGGAAGTAAGTAGGAGCTTGAACAGAGGTGTGCTCATCCCCTCATTCCTCTCACACTCATCCCTTTACATGATAATGCAATTCATCTAACTAATTTCAGTGACTCTCTAAATACAAGGTTAATTTTCTGCCATTCTTATGATTTGAATCCAATCACTGTGTTCTCTCCTCTTTGGCTGCAGCAGGCTATTAGCTTGGCCTAAGCCAAATGAAACTGCAGAGTTGGGTTCCTGTGTTCCTGCTTGGCCACAAGACAGCAATAACCTCTGCAGGAGCACTATTCATTCCACAGCTAGTTAAAAAAAAAAAAAAAAAGAAAGTGAGCAGTGAACACTTGGAGATAATTACACTGCTGCAGGTGTGTTTTTTCTGTGTGCAGCCACCTCAGTGGTTTCCAGAAAGCCAGTGTTCCTCTGGCTTTGGTCCCTTGGGTTGAAAGGGAACTAACTGGTTGCCAAGCTGCTCTAGGCTGAGCCTGGAACAGGACTCAAGGACAGCACAGCTGGCACAGCATCACTACTGCAACCATCACTGCCAGCAAGAGGCTGCAGTCACCTTTTAGAGGCAGCTCTGTGACAAGCACGGATTTTAACTTCAACGTCGACACCCCACAAACTGTCATTGCTTCTTTCACATTACGGTGGCTATGCTTTTTGAAAAAATTTAAAAGGAATATACACGAGTTCTATGAAACTGACCCAACTGAAGCCTCAGGCAGGCTTTGGGACTGGTAGAACACTGCAATTATCCATCAGTCGACATCAAAACAGCCGTTTTGGCTTTTATCTGTGCCACAGACCACACAGGAGTCTGAGTAAGAGCCATCTGTATTGTGTTTAAAGTGGTGAAAAGGCACCATCCATGCCATCCTCTAGTACATTCACTGCCCCAGAATACCAGAGAATGGTTCATAGGTCCCAGCTGTACAAACCAAGCTACAGAAACACCAGCGTAAGGCACGTGTTTGAAGGAACTGGACACATCAAGACACTCGGTTGAGCAAGTCCTTGTAACTGGTGTCCCACCTCTGTTGGTGGCCAGGTGCCATCTCCTGCCACGAGGCCATGCCTATGGAGAGCACCTGAGGCCAGAGCAGACAGCTGCCTCCCCATTCCCCCTCTGGCGCTGCAGAGCTCAGCCACAGGAGCCGCTGCAGTCTCCCTTCAGGCAGCAGGGGGCCGTGGTCACACAGAAGCTGGCCAGGTCAGAGATGCTGAAGCGTTCATGAATGCTTTATACAGGTAGTAAGAAAAATGCAGAGTCTTTCACCTGGTATAGCAAAGCGTTCCCAACACAATTTTTTACAGTCAGCTGTGAAATATAGAACCCTTTAATACCATCATGGCAGCGGTCCAAAATCCTTAAGAATATTCTGCCATAAAGGTGAGTTGTTTTCTTCAGAAAGCAGTCATACACCAAAGGACGCTTTGCTTCCAACAGGCAAAGGGACCTCTTCATAAATTATTTTGAGATAAGGGGACTTCATAGGTAAAAACCAGTATTCCAAGTTGTAGAAGAGGTAAAACTGATGATTCAAGATTACACGATCAATTATTTTGAAAAGATCCATCAAAAACTCTCTGACACTCTGATGAGGTTTAAATGGACTGTAGAAGTCTCTTATAGCTGCTGCCAATGTCTTGTTTCCTTGTGGTCCAAAAATAGATGTTTCATTCCCCAAATAAATAGGTTCTCCACTGAATAAAATGATGCTTGTATAGTTTGTTTGTATCTTCTTAAATACAGCTCCTAAGTCAGCTAGCTTCTGGTAGGTTCTCAGTATAAACTTGGAGCACTCGTAAGAGTCAAACCACACTGTTGACTTTTTGTCAGGACTTGCTTGAACTGTCCAGGTCTCATAGTAAATGCCAGTCTCATTGTCATGTTTTACCCACTGTGCCATTTCATTAAACATGGTTCCTGTAAGAAATGAAAATAAGTATTGCAGAGACAAGGTAACAAATACAGGACTCAACACATTTTCCATCTATTTCAAGGTTCACCTGCCTCCCCTGCAAAAGTTGACCTACATTACCTCACCATACACAGACACAAGGCTTAGGTTGGAAGGGCAAGGGATAACCCACTGAATAAACTACATTTACTTGCAGATTATTGAAACTGTGATGCCTTTTTCTGACCCTTTTCCTGCTACTATGCCAGAATATCCAGACATCAGAGAATCATGACACTTCTCATTTTGCTTTATCCATGCAGACAAACAGGGCACTAGTACAGTCTACAAGAGAAGTTAGCAAAATGCTCACCAGAGCAACAGGCATTTCGACACTTCTTCAAGTTTTAACTAAATTTAAAAATTCAGAGCAGAAATTTTCATGTCTCTTCACAAAAGAGACACAGACTGAGACACCCTGCTGATTTAGCAGCTCTGCAGCTGACAAAGCTGAATTGAGCCAAATTATGAGTGGGATGTAAGACCATTTAGATGGGATGCTTTTTGCCTGCTCTATGAAGGAAGCAAGTTCAGCTCATGATGCTGTTCATCTGTGCGTGCATCCATTCACCCTCTTTCACAATAACTTTGAGATTCCTAGTCAAATTCAGACAACTGAAAACTCTCAGAGATGCTACTTCCTTAAAAGTTTCATGGAAATGGAGAGCGAGAGAGGCAAGGAGGACTGTAACAATGCCTCCATGAGGCAGCAGCGTAACCTCACCCCTCTTGGGCATCCAATAATCCACAGAGAGAGGAAGCATGACAAGTTCCCCAGCTGTATGAAAATATTTAATTTGGTATTCATATGAAAGAATCCAACTGCATCAGGCATCAAATATTTCAGTCATGAACTACAAACCCACATGAAAGCAGCTCCACTTTACTTCCTTGTTTAAAGAACTGCCTGGAATTTCTTAGCAGGGCTGGATAGATTATGTAGAGAGTGAGGCCAGCAGAGCTGCTAAGGGTGGAAGTGGGCACACACAAAGTACCACATCACACGAGCTGTAAGCTGACTCTCCACTGTGTCTTGTGCACTACACCAAGTTTAGAGACTAAATAGTTTTGGTCACACAAAATGTAACTCCAAGTCCTCAATGAACTTTTTTTGTAAGTCATTCCCTCTGTTGCTAGCACAATCAATCAGATTTATTTAAATGACCTTTTCATTTTCGGATTGCAGTGATCAGTATATACCAGGAAGCTCTTCTGGTGAGCACCTATGTATATTGAGGTGTAAGTCCTAGGTTTGTTCTACAACATATGACAGAGACATATTACTGGGGACATTTTCACAGTTTTTATGACACATAATGAGGGAGATAGAAATAGAGATTAATATTTTTATGTCTTTGAGACGGTTCCTAAATATGCCTTATTTGTTTGCTCAGTAATGAACATGTTTTCAACAGTTTTTCTATCTCAGCAGTCATCTGCCACTTCACACTAGAAGGCTTTGTTTTGGTGAAGCCATGTGAAAGAGTCCATAATGACTCTGTATAAGCTGTTTTGCTATTTTTACACTCAAGAGACTCAAGTGTTTTTGTACAGCAACACCAAATGACTCTCACTTAACAACTCTCCAGTATGAGTTGTTCAGAAGGCAGCAGCCTCATGCCACTTTCTGTATTAAAGAGAGTGTTTGAAATTAGCATCAAGGATTAACACTGCAAATAACATACAGAGTATAAATTAAAAGATACTGCTTTACAGAAGACAAGGCTGACTCTATGTTTTGTATTAACATTATCCAAAGCATCTAAAATCTACCTGATATTGTGGTCACAAGAACTAAAGTTCCATTTGCCTTCCAGTGTGCATCATCTATTCCTTCATAAAAGCAGGCAGCTCCCTGGTTACACCAGAACGGTGCATCCATGCCAGGCCGCAGATGTGGAAATGTGCAGTTCCCAAGTTGGAAGAGCTCATACCACTCCATTGTGTAGTTTTTGCCTGTTAGAGAGCTCTTGAAACCAACAGCATCATGCATAATTTTCTGGAAAAGAAAAGAAAAAACCAACCAAACCACTAAAACTTTGATTTCATAACAACTTCAGCTTGACCCATACAGAAGGTAAGATGCTCGGGAGCTGTTCTGTAACAGGGTAAGAAGAGGGGAGGGAGTTCCTATAACATCTTGGATTCAGTAACACTGAAGCACAACACACTAGATTGCATGACACACATACTTTTATCAGAGCATCATGCTGTCTCAGTGGTTGTCTATCCATCCATTGTAAATTCTGTCCCTTGGAGGCAGATACTCAGTGGGAGCTCATCATCAAGACTCAGGCTGACTTTTGAATCCTTAACCTCATGAGGGCATCAGAGAAATAAAGAGCAGAACCAAGTTACCAAAACCAGACCTTGCTAATGAATGCTATAAAACTAATGAGATAAATCCTTCATTTAAAAGCTGTGTAGTAAAAACATAAATCCAAACTTAGTTAACAACTGAGATAACAATATTCGAACCTATTTCCATTTTTGACTCTTTGCTTGGTTTTGATTCACTAACATTTCTTTATTGATTACGGATCATGTTTTAAAGATTTATGTTTCTACTGCTATAACTATAAACATTACTAAAGTCAAAACTCTTTCATATTTGCATGACTCCATGAATGGACACTTCAATTCCATAGTGATCATAGCACTCAAGAAAGAACTGCAAAAGCTACCAACTCCTCATGATCCACCATTCTGACCAGCTGGCTGTCCACTCCTGACAGATACCAGTGTCCAAGCAAATACGTGAGTTTTTAACAACAGAAAAATTAATACACTAAGCAGCTATTTTATCTGATATAAGGGGACAAATAAAAGTATTTTCTTGATATGGTGATAGCACAGAAGAAAAGACACCCAAGCCATAATGGTGTGTGTATACAAAACACTCAGTATGCAGCCACACGGGCTAACACGTTCAAACCCACCAATAGTGCTATTCATGCTCTTGTCTTTAGCTGAGCTACATCCTGTAAATTTTGTCTGAAACTTAGTGCTCTTTGAGTATCTTTCCTACAGATAGCCTAGCTTGTGTGCTCTAATATTCTTCCCTACAAGCACATCCCAACCTTACAGCTCCTGTTCTTGACACCTGCTGTTGAATTCAGCTGAATTTGTCAGTATAACTTTGTTAAAAACATCACCTTACCAAATGTCCTAGTAGGTCCCCATACTTGAATTCCCATACTGGAGCCTGTAACCGATACACTTCAATGACATCCTCTTCTTTCATCACTGGAATGGCAGAGCCAGTGGGACAGAAGGTGTAACGAGCTTGGCAGTAAGGATCAGTTTTTGGACGGTAATCAAAGCGCCTGTGTTGAGAAAGAGAAGCACACAGAATGGCAAGCACAGCTCTGCAGCTGGAGTACCTGTCGTGGCTACCTGGGAGGGACAGCTGCAGGGTCCAGCACCCCCAAGGACAGATTCTGTGACCCAGACACTGCAACACTTGGAGTACACAAGTTCATAAGGCTGCTGGGGTGCACATCTGCAGAAACAGGACTTCTGGACTTAAGGCTCACAAATTCAAGACATGTTGTACTGATAGCAAATGAGTGGAAATAATGCAGATTACAAAGGGTGACATACTCACAAAATCAGACACACAGATGCTGGGGAAAGGATAGGTTGAGATCTGTCTCAGAAACATTCTCCTGGCAATTTATTTACACAGGGATTGACCAATTCGTTTTTGCTATTCTATAGTGAGAGATTCCCAGATGAAGCTATTTTAACCCTACAATATTGCCAACATCAGAAAAAAATTTAATCCCTCTATGCTAATTTAGATAAAGAGGTCTAAGAACGTAGCTGGGATCATTGTTTCCATTTCATTCCTATTAAACCTCAAAAACTGAAGACCCAATCTGCTTACTTATCACGCTATATACAAACAGCAAAGAACCTTTTTGACAAGTGTATGGGGTTTGTGTGGCCAGATTTTGGTAGCAGGCTGGCTACAGGGGTGGATTCTGTGAGAAGCTGCCAGAAACTTCCCCCATGTTAGGCAGAGCCAATGCCAGCCAGCTCCAGGATGATGGACCCTGTACTGGGCAGGGCTGAGACAATCAGGAATGATAGCAACACCTTTGTGGTAACACATTTAAGAAGCAAAAAAACGTTATTGCACAGCTGTAATTGTGGTCAGAGAAGAGCAGGGTTAGAATACGTGAGAGGAACAGCCCTGCAGACACCAAAGTCAGTGGAGAAGGAGGGGCAGGAGCTGCTCCAGGTGCTGGAGCTGAGATTTCCCTGCAGCCTGTGGAACAAACCCACACTGGAGCAGGTGGATGCCTTAAAGAACGCTTTGAACCCATGGAGCAGGCTGCAGACCTATGGAGAGAGGAGCCCATGCTGGAGCAGGTTTCCTGATTAGTCCTGTGACCCTCTGGAGGACCTATGTTGGAGCAGGCTGTGCCTGATAGACTGCATGGAAGAGGGACCCATGTTGGAGCAGTTCATGAAGAACTGTTGCCTGTGTGATGGACTGACATTGGAGAAGTTCATGGAAAACTGTCTCCTGTAGAAGGGGCCCCACACTGGAGTGGGGGAAGGACTTGTCTCCCTGAGCAGTGCTAGGAACAACACCTGATGAAAGGACCGTGACCCCCACTCCCCATCTCCCTGCACCACTAGGGGAAGGAGGTAGAATCTGGGAAGGACAGAGGGATAGGATGAAAGTGTTTGTAAGATTTATTCTACTTCTTATTATCCTGCTCTGATTTTGTTAGTAATAAATACAGTTAATATCCCAAAGTTGAGTCTGTTTTGCCTGTGACAGTATTTGATTAGTGACCTTTCCCTGTCCTTATCTCAACTCATGAACCCTCAAAATACCTTGCTGTATTTTCCACTTGTGGAGGGGAGTGATGAAGTGGCTTTGGTGGGCACTTGGCATCCAGCCAGGGTCAACACACTACAACACGTCTTTCTTATCTGAGTTCCTTTAGAGTCACTCACTGTATTTCACTTAAAACAAGGTTCCTATATGCCTGCTACCAAGACAAATTGGCATGCACATCTTGTCCAGATCTTGTGTGGTTAGCCTGAGTCTAACACACTCAGCTGCCCAGGGGGTTCTGACACAAATACCCCAGCCATGAGATGACTCAAGGACACAGGACTTCCTGAGCAATACCAAAGCCAGCAGCTCAGCTGAGGCATCACTAATTTTGCCTGTGGACTACCTTCCCAAGCTTGCTGGGAACTCCAGCATGTTTGCCTTTATTTTGTCCATGGGGGAAAGAAAAGAAAAAAAAAGGAAAAACAATCCCCAAACCCTAACGAGTACATCTGAAAAAAAAGAACACAGAGAAAACAAAGACTTAGGCCAACCCCACATTCAAGTCCTGTTTCTGGACTGCACACCTTACATTTTCAACTCCCCCTTGCACTGCACCTTGCATGTGACAAGAAGGTAACAAGCATGTTAAGAAGCACTGAAACCTCACATTTCTGAGCATCTCACACCAACAGGCTTGTACTCCCAATCTGACCGTCCCAAGACCCAGTCTTGTAACTACTGAACTTGCTGGAAAAATCCCAACAACTCGTGACTGCAAGACCAGCTCCTCCAGGCATCACCTGACGCAAATTTAACTGCTGGGAATTACACAACAGGCTCTCAAAATTGCAGGTATGCATTATTAAGTTACAGTTAAATATTGATAACTACTCCCTTTACAAACAGCAAACCCGCACAAAATACACACTCAAGTGTAGCCCTTCTTCTGAAGGGGCTCATTTCCTCGGCACAGCCAAAGCCGTCGCTGTTTTCACGCCACAACGTGCAGCGTCCCGCCGACCCAACACCACCAGGAATTCTGGAGCTCAGGCAGCTCTGGAGCAGCGAGCGGAACTTTGTACCGTTCCGTTTGTCACGAAGCATGATGACGCTACGATAAATTTTAAAAACCAAACAAACAGTACCCTGATTTCCTCATCACCACCTTTTCTGCGGGCAGCAAGGAGCGCGTTTAAAGGCGGGCAGTCATTCCCGGGGCACCAAGCCCTCCCGCTGCTGAGCGGCTCTCGGCCTGGGATGGCACTACGGCTCCCCTGGCGAGCCACGCACGCCAAATCCCCGGTAAATGATCAAGCCCCGCGATGGAAGAGGGGAAGCTTTTCGCGGCCTTTCTGGTCTGACGGGCAGCGCAGGGCAGAGGCGCGGCGCTGGCGGGGCCCTCCCGCGGCACTCACTCACCTGTAGGGCACCGGCCAGCGCCGCGGGGAGCGGAGCCCCCCCGAGAGA
>VZRO01002375.1:199311-244893 GCA_013397915.1 Daphoenositta chrysoptera
CGCCCGCCCACGGGGCCGGGAGGCCGGCGGTGCCCGCCGAGCCCGGGCTGCAGGCAGGGCCTGGCCGCGCGGGAGTGCTCGTCCTCCTCCTCCCGAGGGAAACCCGCCTAGCGCCGGATCGTCCCTGAGAAACGTCACCCGGCTGAACTCAGACTGTGCTTTCTGCAGAGCCAAGCGGCTACGCGTTGTTGTCCTCCGGCTGGAGCATGGGCTGTCTGTGGTTTCATTGCTTTGGAGACGCGCTAAGGCTGGGGAAGGGTCTGGAGCACAAGTCCTCTGAGGAGCAGCTGAGGGAGCTGGGGGTGTTTAGCCTAGGAAAAAGGAGGCTCATGGGAAACCTTATCACTTTCCACATCTCCCCGAAAGGAGGTTGTAGCCAGGTCGGGGTCGGCCTCTTGTCCCAGGTAACCAGAGACAGGACAAGAGGACACACATTTAAGTGGCACCCGGGCAGATTAAGGTTTGACATTAGGAAGAATTTCTTCACAGAAATGGTGACTAGGTATTGGAATGGACTGCCCAGGGAGGTGGTGGAGTCATTGTCCCTGGAGGTATTTAAGGAGAGACTGGACGCAGCACTGAGGAGGAACTGAGCACCATGGTCTAGCTGACATGGGGGTGTTCAGTCATAGGTTGGACTCGATGATCTCAGAGGTCTTTTCCAACCTAATCGATTCTGTGATTCTGTAAAAGACACATCCCATGCCCATCCTCACACCCAGAACCTACTGAGGGGTGGCCTCTGGGTCTCGCCCTGGGATGATAATGTGAGGCCTCACCAAAGGGGCAGAGAGGCTTTTGCTCTGATAAACCCTGTAACCATAAGCCTCTTCAGGCTGCCCAGAAGTCTTGTCTGAAACTTTTCAGGGCTTAAAGCAAAGTTTGTATATCTGTCACCCATTTCAGAACATTTTTTCAAATCATAATACTTTACATTACAGGAATCATATAGCAGTTTATTCTCTCATCTTTATGATAATGGTGAGAGCTATCTTGCAGATGAACTAAGAGAAACTGTGAAGACAGGTTTGCCAGCAGCACCCCCGCAGAAAACACAGCTTTTTCCAGCTCTGTAGGGTTCAAAACTGGCTGTGCTGGCACCAGAGTCCAGGAGTCTAAGTTTGGTAGTTGGCATCCTCAGTGAAAACACTGGTCTATGCTATTCACCCGGTAAATAATAACTGTGCTGTGGACTTTTGACTATTGGGAGCCAGAAAAATATCCCTGCTCATTGCATATGAGTCCCTAAAGAACAATAAATTCTTTAGTCAGCATGTTAGGCTATATATTCAAACAAAATTGCAGGTGGAAAACCCTGCATCCTTCATAAAAATGCAGGATAGGCTGCTGAGTATCAGTTTCAGTAATTCTTGGGGTACTAGAGGTGTTCAGAAAACCTTAAAAACCTTTAATTTCAGCAACATTTCCATATCTCACTTCCCTGCTGACTCTATAGTGCTTATCTTTAAAATCCATGCCATTCAGCACTATACATTAATTTAATGCATGCTTACAAAACCTATACATACTTAAATTTACATATCTCATTTTTATCTCATGCATGTTAATTGTGTCTGGTTTATAAAATCTCTGGTTTTATTTGTTAAAAAATAAAGTGTGCCAGTAATCATGTGTGTTTCATAGCTTGAGTGTAGTACAAAATACCAGCTCTTTCATCTGTTCAAAAAGATAGGTGTTTGTTTTGAATATAGCCATAATTCCTAGTGCTAGAGATTTGGATGTGTAACTCTGGAAGTGCTTTATGAAATGAAGGAAGGCTAACTTATCCCTTCTTTGAAACCAGGATGGAAGGAAGTGAAATTGCATAATGAATGTGCCATAACTGCTCACTAGCCAAATTTGAAATGCAGTATGAACAGGCTCTTCGTCCTGGCTCATAAAATGTTTGCAGTGTGGATTATTAAATCTCCACTATGTGGATGCAGAAGGTGTTGATTTTAAAAAAAAAATTTTATAGCATTTTTATATCTCATTTCATTACATCCCTCAGGAAACTTTTGCAGCAAAGTACTCTGGTGGTTTTTTTTTCTCATGCAACCTAAGTTATGTTGTGAACATAGAAAATAAACAACTAATACATTTATGAATAAATATACTTGAGCTAAAAAGCTCACGTGTCAGCAATTTGAGTGAGCCACTGTCTAGTTTATTAAGCAGACACATGTCAGGTTCCCCATTATAAACCCACAGATCTGCATCTTTGTCCAGTAACGGGCTTTGAGGAAATACTGAGACTGGCTGCAAAGGTCATATTCTAGAGTTGACAGGATTCCTAAATTTTTCTAATTTCCCAGAGTATTTTCTTTTTTTCATTAGTGAAAACTGAACATTTTCCTGAAACAACAAAGACTCTTGATGATTTCCTATTATAAATCAGTACCTTCTCCATCTTTACCCTTGACATGAACAGGATGGAAGAACTGGGAGAAAAGGGAAAACAAATCCTGTTGTGTCAGTCAGAAGTTGTGGTTTTGAACAGATAGTTTGGCTTTGAACATGTACTTGAGTCATCACACTGTAAGTCACAGCAAAGAGGCTGTTTCACCTGAAGTAACAGCCCCATGCTCACAAAAACAGGCTGCTCTGGATGGTGCTTACACCACAGCTGCACATCTCCCAGCCTCTGCATACATTGGCAAGATGCCATTCAGTAGGAAAGTCACAGTTATATATATGGATCACAGCACACAAAGCTACACATCTGGCAGTTCTACTGATCACAGGGTTTTTTTTCCCCACTCACACTGGCATATGTTAGCTATTGAGTCAGCTGGATGCATGCTGAGAAATACAAACATTACCTGAAGTCACATTGAAGCTGCTCTGAAAGACAGGAGTTCATCAGTCAGAGGCACAATCTCTGCCTTTGAGGGGGTAAGAAAGGAATCTTGAGAAAAGGAGCCAGAAAGAGGGCTCCTGTGCACCTACACTCTGCTACATAGCCTGGGATGCCACTTGAGCTGTGAGTTGGGCTGGGAGAAAGCCATGTCTTTTCCTACAGGAAGAGGGAATGACTGGGCTTTGTGACTGTGTAAGGTATTTCTAAGAGTTTCCCTCAGGATCTCCTTGACCCTGACAGCTCGGATAAGGGCTGTGCTTGGGACAGATGTGCAGTTCAGTAAATGTCTGGGATTGCAGGGCAGCTCCTCCTCTGTCTGCCAGCTTAGGGGGCAGGTGATGGAAATGATTTCTTTCCAAGCTGGAATTCCAGGGGGAGCTGCTGAAGCCTGAGAGTTAGGATGAGGGTTGGGATAAGGACGCAGAGGAAGTTCATAATGAGTTTTAAACTGAGATGAACTCTCTGAGATTTGCTGCAGGGTAGGGATAAGTGAATTGATGAGCCAACTGGATGCCTGTGAAATACAAAGACTTACCCAAGTCCAATTTAAGCTAAGAGCTGTTGTCAGGCAAGTAAGGGACTTCAAAGCAGGATTTCCACTGTAGAAAACATCTTTCTCAAATCCTGGGCAGTAGGAAAAAGGCTGGGGTCTAGGACAGAGCTGTAATTCAACCCCTTGAAGTCTGAAGGGAACAGTTCCCTTCAGGGTGTGCAGCTCAAGGTCTGATAAAAACTGTTGTGAAGAAAGTCAGAAACTGCTTCTGCTCTGCTGAGACACCTCAGAGGGGGCTCCCTGCTCCTTTCCTGGGGAGCTGCTTTTAAGCCAAGGCTCCTGCCTTCCACCTGAGCTACACTGCAGCCACACCTGAACCCAGCTGTGTACCCTACTGATGCAGACCCAATCCATGCATCAGTCATCAGTGTAACCTCGGCTCTGCCTCATCACTGTGGATTTTTCTAGTGATCAGACTCTTGGTGGAACCCCACTGCTGTTCAGTTTCTGAATGGGAACAAGCACATAGCAGTGGCTGGATCCAGCAGCAGCCCCAGATACAGCAGGGCAGAGCCAAGGCCAGGATTACAATACTTGTGCCAAGGTCAGTTCACAGGATGTGCAGGAAGAGCGACCTGTACATCAGGACAACAGGAAACAGGACACACCTACAGCACAGCTCAGGTGATGTCTGGATGTCCAGGCCTAAGTGCCCATGGATTTGTGGCCAGAGGGTGTGTGGGTGGAGGTCATGGCAGAGGCTGGCCAGGGTAATTATAGGGCTACCAGTGTACTGAGGGCCTTGACCACAGCTGCTTCTCCCATCAAGGTGTGTCCTCTCACCTTGCAAACATCTGGCTTCAGAGCTGTACTCCTTGTGAAATGCTCTTGCTTTTGTGGGCCCAGGACACAGAAGAGTCTTCTCAGGGCTGCTTTGGGGTGACAGCAAGCCAGGGCAAGGACATGTCATGAGCGGGGATGAAAACATGGACCTAAGACACAGAGGGCCATGACAAGGTCACACAGTCAAGGCAGGGACATGGCACAAACAAGTTGGATCATGGAACAGAGCTGGCACAGAGATGTGACCTAGAGAACCTGAAGTGGGATGGGAATATCATATCCCAATCAAGTCTAGGGTCCATCCAGGAAAAAGGATCACCTATAATGTGAATCTGAGGTCCATCTAAGACACAGGGCCAGAAACAAGACTGGAGATGAGGTTACTGACAATTCAGGTCCAGGATCCATCCAGAAAGATTAGCCAGTAAGGCAGGTCAGAAAGGAGCAGGGAATTCCAGTTCTGAAGGTGCTCAGTTCCCTAGCTCTACCATTAACCCTGGCCCTAACACACAGCAGAGTTTGGGACTACACTTGTATCTCCAAACATGCATTAAGCTTAAACTCCTTCCAGGCAGCAGCTTTCTCCTAGCTCCAGGCATAAAGATGATTCCAGTGGGATTCCAGCTCTGCAGATTCTCAGTGGAGCTATGATGTAGTCCTGCTTAATCCTAAGAGGCAGGGTGTGGGCTGTGGTGTAGACTGAGCTGAAGCCCTACATCCGTTTAGTCCAGCACACAGGAGTCTGCCCTTCAGCAGGGAATTTCCCTATCCTGGCCCTGTCCTGTTCCAGAATATCCCTGTCCATCATGCCACACAGATGCAAAACCGATCAGTATTCAACTGAATGCATTTTGCTAAAGGAAAAGGCTTTGCTTTCAAATGTCATTTTTGTTCTGCCCAGCCTACTCACAATCATATCCTCTGCAGAAAACCCATACTCCAAATTTTTGGAAGACACTCAAATTTTTCTACAATATCCAGCTTTTCAGTCCTCTGGTCCCGTAAAAGAGTAAGTTTTCATTATTAAACATAAGTTTCTTCTTATTATAAGAGAGGCTGCTCATGAAAAATGAAGGACCAAGAGCTGAGAGATCTTACAATACAATTCAATACAGTTGATCCCTTATGTGGCATTTGTGTGCACAGTCCTAAAGAGGAGACATGGGATGCGTTCTTTCCCTTTTGGTTCACTAGAGCACTGCCTTAAGGCATTGCCTCTGTTTTTCCGGATTAAATGGAGCAGCTCCTTAAAACCCGGCATGAGGTTAAGGGAGAAAAAAGGCCTAGGTGGGTCTGATGAGAGAGGTGTCACTGAAACAAACAGCATCAGGACCCAGCAATACCGCAGGCCTCTGACCAAACTCCACTCTTTGTCTTTCAAAGCAATTTGGAAACCAAATTTCATTACACCATTATAGCCCTATGCATAAACCAAACCCACGAAACCAAAAAGACCTCACAGGCACACCCCCACCCCGGGCCTCCGCGCGGCCCTGCAACTTTGGGACCGGCGACAGGAACGCGCACTTTGTACAGCGCCCCAAGGGTCACCTTTCGGCAGCTGCCCGNGGCCCCCTGGCGGGGGCCCCCCGCCACAGCCCCGCTGCGGAGCGCAGGCCAGGCCGACCGTGAGGCCGAAAGTACTTTTGGGCTGTTTTGTTTAAATCTAGAGCCACATGCCGTTTGTTTGCCTGATTTCCTGATGTATTTCCCGCCCCGCCCGACCGCACGGCGGCGGAGCCCGGCGGCGCAGGCGCGGCAGGAGCAGGAGCAGGAGCAGGGACGGTGCTGACGGGCCCGGGCCCGCCGCCTGGAGCAGCCCCTTCCCGGGCCTGAGGGCGGCTGCCATGGGCAAGCGGGTGGCGCTGGTCCTCGCTGGCTGCGGCGTCTTCGATGGCAGCGAGATTCACGAGGCGTCGGCGGCGCTGGTGCACCTGAGCCGCGGCGGCGCGGAGGTAGCGGGGGCGGCGGGGTGTGTGTATGTGTGTATATATGTGTGTATATGTGTGTGTGTATGCATATGTGTATGTGTGTACGTCTCTATGTGTGTGTTTACACACACCGGCGTGCCGTGTGACACAGCAGCCGAGAGTCCTGTCCCTGGGACCAGAACCCCTCCCGGTTCGCGATGGTCCCTGCGCCGCCACTGCGTACTGCAAAGCCTGTTCAGCCATTATCTCTCTTTATGTTGCCCCCTCCCCTGTTTAATTCATCCCCGCCCAAAATTCATCCTGCCTGGCCCACTGACAGGAGCTGAGGTAGCGAACAGGCTGGACAGAAGACTGAAAAAGGATCTCATTAATACAACTAAGTTATTACACTAAGTCATGCCTGCAGGTCAAAAAGACCCCTGCCCAGGTGAAGACCGTTCCCCTGAGCATGTGTAGAAGTTAACTGGAGTGACAAAACTTCTATGGAAATTACCAGCCAATCATAATAGAGGGGCTGCACTTGGAGAGTTATTAACTCTTGAATTTCCGTGTATAGATAATGGCACAAAAATTCCACTGGGTGTGCTTGATTTGTGGAATACCACCGAACACCTGGGCTTGCACAACTCTGAAATAAATAATCAGTGTTTCTCTTGAGTGTGTACTTATTGGCTTGTCGCTCACCAGGTAATGAATCCAATTTTGTGGGCAACAGTGCCAGACTCTTTTCAGTGATGCCCAGTGACAGGATGAGGAGCAATGGCTGTAAACTAAACCACGAGGAATTTCATCTCAACACGAGGAAGAACTTCTTTACATTGAGGGTGGCAGAGCATGGGAACAGGCTGCCCAGGGAGGTCATGGAGTCTTCCTCTCTGGAGATATCCAAAACCCTCCTGGATGCATTCCTGTGTAACCTGTTCTAGGTAACTCTGCCTGGTCAGGGGGGTTGGACCAGACCATCTCCAGAAGGCCCTTCCAACCCTAACAACTCCGTGATCCTGTGAACCCAGGAGCAAGGAGCAGCTGGAGACCTGTCTCTTCTCCTCTGGCCACAGGGAGCTGAGGATGGGTTAAAATTCTTTAGCATCCTTCCGACTGCTTTTGCAGCCCTCACGGGGGTTCACCTGCTTGTTTTCTGCTCACTGTTTCTGGGCTCTCTTTGGTAAACTGGGACTTGTTGGAGAAGCCTGGGCCAGGACGCAGAGGTGTGCTTTGGTCCCGTGATGTGATGTGAAACTGGTCACTGTCTGTGTGTAGCCACACTCAGGTGTCTGATGGTAACAACAGCACCCTCATATTTAGCACAAAATTGTCATCTCTGAGAAGTTTGTAAAGGAAGCTTCAAAACAGACAAAGGAAAACAGCCCTTGTGGTACACCTGTCACGGAGCTTTATATTCTGATGCAGTGTTCCCCTTTTGTGTCTAACCAAAATCAGTTCTCCTGTGTTTTGTTCTTCCTTTCTGCTGCTGGTGTTTTAGGACAGCTGGTAGCTCTGTTGTTTGCTCTAGAAATGCTTGTAAAGTTTGCATCTTTAACTTTTTTATGTCAAACTTTTTTAGCACTTTCATCCCATAACAGATAAAAGCAACCTTTCTTCCAAGTCAGCTGTATGTCTAGTTGGGCTCCTGGTATAAATTGTGGTGTCCTGTTTGTCCTTGGGGTTATCTGCCATGGCAAAATCAGTAAGCTTAATGTTGGCCTAAGAATACCCTCCTGTCAAAATGCTGCAGGAATAGGATGGGAAGAATGGCTGTGTTTACCCAAGCTAATATATCATATGTCGCTTTAGATATTTAGTGTGCTAGATTCATCCCATGGAGTTCACTTAACTTGGATAAGAGGCTTCAGGGACAAAACCTATTTTCATTAAATGATCTTTATTGTGACAAATATGTATGAGTTCTGTTTACATTCACAAAATTGCTTCATCTCTCTCCTAGGTGAAGATATTTGCCCCCAATATTGCGCAAAGGGATGTAGTCGATCACCTAAAAGGAAGTCCAACAGAAGAGAAGAGAAATGTGTTAGTTGAAAGTGCCAGGTTGGCAAGGGGAAACATTCAGGATTTGGCTGAACTGAAAGCTAGTGAATTTGATGCTGTCATTTTCCCTGGTAGGTATCACAAAATCACAGAATATTCTATGTTGGAAGGGACCCACAGGGATCATCGAGTCCAACTCTTAAGTGAACAACCCATACAGGGATTGAGCCCACAGCCTTGGTGTTATTAGCACCATGCTCTGACCAGCTGAGCTCATCTTTTAAAAGAAAATTATTTGTGATTTTTTAACTCAATATATTTATTGATTCATAGTTCACTAAGTTAAAATGCCAGAGTGTTGTTTTGGTATTAAGTTATGCATCCCACCATTCCTTCTTACTATAGGTTGTGAAAACTTCACTACCTACTTGTGTACAAGAGCACTGACCAGAGTACAAAACTTGGGTCAGAGCTCAGTTACATGGCAATGCCTTAATTTCAGGGCCTCTGAAAATGTTGGCAGAATAGCAAGCTGCCAAGTTGATTATGTTCCATGTCAGATGTGAGTACATTCTGTTTTAATTATGTATCCCCTTAGCTGCTGATCAAGTTGTACTAAACGTGTTTATGGATAATTTTTTTATTTAGAGACCACAAAATTGCCTTCCAGACGGAGGTAATTGTAATCACTTTTAGAAATGAAGAAACCAGAGCATCACGAGGAAATCATGACTTGATGCTCTTTCTAAATTATTCATAGTACTGTTAAATACTGTCTTCATGATTGGGCCTAAGTGTTAATTTTGAAGTTTTCACACTGTTGTAAGGCCAGCAGAGGGAGTGTGTGTATAACACAGAGAAACAATCCTGCCTGCACTATAAGTGAGTGGTTGGTGTCAGGGCTGGTCAGGAGGGAGTAGAGGCTCACAGATGTTTTCCACGTTAATTTCATGCTGTTATAACCCAGGCTCAGGGGGTTGCTGTAATAAATGTTAGAGGGAAATAAACCCTATTAAGTTTGAAAATTAAAATCTTACCTCAGAGATTTCAGATAACACTTGAAAGTGAGCAAACCAGGAAAGGAGAAATATTAAAAATGCAAAGCTTCTTGATGTTGTCTGTTGAAGTACTTGTGGAAATTTCCATATGCTTATTGGAGAAAAGTTGATGTTTGATTATTCTGATGGTTTATAAATCCAGCAAACAAAGGAGCTGTAAAATACAAACTGCTTTTACAAGTAAATGGAGATTAAATGCACCTAAAGGATTGTTAAAAATAATTTATAGAAAGACAAATCAGCTCTATTTTTAATTAGAAATTATGTTACCATTCAGTTTTTTTGTGTCAGAAGAGCATGTGTTAAAATATCCATTTTGTGTAGAATCCCCTTTGTTTTTATTGTGTTAATCTTTTTTTTAAAGTCCAAAAGTAATTCTAGGGAAGAAGAAAAGCTCTTCTGTAATTGCTTAAGCCTCAAAGTCAAACTTGAGAGTTCATTACTACAGAGGGTGAAATCACTGTTTGCAGTGACTAGTATTGATCTGTCTTCTGATCCCTCTTCCTTATTGAGGAGTGCATAACAGATGGTGCAGCTGTTCTAGCAACCAGCAAACAAATGTGAGGTTTTCTGTTTGTCTGTTACTTTTTGAAACAAGATTAAGCTTTCTGGCCTATATATAACCTACATGGTATAAAAAAGTGTACAGTTAAACTTTAAACACTGTAAACCCATCATTTACAGGTTACAGTGACAGTAAAAAGCTTTCACTACAGTTACTTACCAGTCCCATGGACTCCAAGTTATAAACTCCATGTTATAACTCCATGTTATAAAAAAGAGCTTCTGTTTGGTATCAAATTTAATAGCTTTTAGCAGTGCCTTGCATTTGAGCTTTTTAGTTTTAGGTTTGGTTTTTTTTTTTTTTTTTTAGGTGGTTTTGGTGTAGCAAAGAATCTGTGTTCCTGGGCTGTAGATGGCAAGAACTGTACTGTCAACGAGCACGTGAACTCCACACTCCAAGCCTTCCACAGTGCTAAAAAGCCGATTGGTTTGTGCTGCATATCACCAGTTCTGGCAGCCAAAGTCTTTCCTGGTTGTGAGGTTACGGTCGGTCAGGATAAAAATGTAGATGGAAGGTAAGAAGGAAATGGATGGAGATGATTTACATGAGAATTAGGATTAGGAAATGGACAGGCTTCTGTGCAGAAGTCTCTTTGGTACCAGTGAACCTGGGGAAACTTAGTTACTTTTGAGAAAAATTAGTGACAATTTTCACTTGCATAATAGTAGTAGGCACAGAACTCTCAGGGCAGACAGAGTGAATCCATGAGGTCAGGTGACTTGTGGTGCTGCAACCAGATGTACACTGATCTGTGATATCACAGAATTGTTTAGGTTGGAGAAGGCGTCTAGGATGGTCGAGTCCAACCTTTAACCCAGCACTGCCAGGCCTCCACTAAACCATGCCCTTAAGTGTCATATCAACCTGTCTTGTAAATGTCTCAGATGTTCTGGGATAACATTTACAGACACATCACAACTAACAGTGAAAGCTCTGGGTGTCCTCACCTCTGGCCTAAACTGTCATTCTTTGAGCCACCTTTGTTGTGCAGTGTGAGGGCTCACAAGTCACCGGATGTAGCATCCGTCAGTCCTAAAAGGGACAGAACAAGTGATGTTTGTAGGATCAGAGCTGCACAGACACACTGGTGACCAGGGATAGCAAGTTATTTTTTCTCATTCCATTCATGGCATTGCATGACAGATTGCAGCCCATCCTAAGTGAGGTATGGAATTTGCTTACCCAATGTCTTTGAAGGCCATGATTCATCTTGCAAATGTGGAAATGAAGAGCAGGCATTTGGCCAGCCAGCATTCAAAGACTTGGTGCCCTGTGGTAATTTGAGTGGCTGTTTAGATTGTGTCTCTGGGCTTCTGTCTGCTCAGGAATTTTTAAGAAAGTTTTTCTGGTGATCGTGGTTTGGGGCCACTTTAAGGGAGGGAGATGAGAACAGGGCCTAGCAGAAGTCAGTACTGCTTTGAGAACTGTCAACTCCCAATAAAACTTCTGAATTAAATTTAGCAGCAGCAGCAGTGAGGGATTGCATCTGTTCCTCCCTTATTAGAAGGGAAAAAAAGAAATCAAAATCTCTACAGAATCCCAGAGGAACACTTTACATGGAGGTGTTGGAAAAGGTTGCAAGTTCAGCTGGCTTCTCTCAGACTTTTGAGGATCAGTTATGGCTGCACTTTGTATCATCTTCCAAACTTACCAAAAGACTGTTTTACCTTCTGACATATTGTGGCTCTGCATTTCAGACCTTGTTTTCAAAGGTATTAGATCACTTGATGTGTCCATAGGGGATAGGAAAATCTGATAGTAGCAGCCTCTTCAACTCCTTTGTCATCATCAGCTAAAGAGTCACGTAGATATTATTGTAGTTCTCTCATTCAAGTTATGTGTGCAGAATTTTATGGTTGTATCATCGCTTCATGTTAATTAAAGTTTTTTTATTTACAGATTTCCTGATGCTGAAACGGCATCTGCTATAGCAGAGCTTGGGTGTAAGCACATTTGCAAAAATGTAAATGAATCCCATGTGGATAAAGCAAATAAAATAGTTACTACCTGTGCTTTCATGTGCAAGGCTCCTCTGCATGAAATCTTTGATGGAATTGGAACAATGGTACAAGAAGTCCTGAAGCTTGCCTGACTAGAAGCGTACAGACTTCTCAGAGGAAATCAGTGTAGCTAAGCATAAACATTTAGCTTCCTTTGATTGAATTAATAAAATAATGCAACTGCTAAACTTCACAGTTTGTGGTTTGTTTGGTGTGGTGCAGTGTTTTTTAATGTTTAATATATCAAATGGTTACTGTTGAATTTAACCTATTTGTTTCTCTTTAAAAATAGAAACCATATGTTGAAGGCGATGGGGATGGGGTTTTTTTGGGGGTTTTTTTTTGTTTTTTTTTTTTTTATGAATCCAAATGTATTCAGTATTAAAAAGACTGAATGGGCAATGGGGTTTTTATCGTATCACTAAAGGTTATCAGTGGTTCACATTTGCTGTTTACCTAGCTGCAGGTGAAGTAGCTGTAAATGAGTCTGATTACCTTCAGTATAGGTGAGTAAATGAATTCTGATTTCTAATCAGAAGGGAAAAATAAAAGAATGTGGTTATTTGGGTTCTTTTTTCCCCTTGCAAGTCTAAGCAATTATTACTAATGGACTTCTGAAATTTTTGCAGAGTCCCTAGGTAAACCAACTTTATAAACCAAGATCCAGCACAAATGAATGCATTGTACATAGAAAATACACAAATTTTACTCTAATAAATGAAGTAATTTCAGATTTATTTAGTAAAATGAATTAGCTTTATTTTGCGATTTTTTTTGCATACATCGTGTAGTGCCCTGAGGAAGTTAACTTTATATGTGTTAGAGCACATGCTTTGAACTTACAAGTGTGAACAGAGTTAGCAGCTTCTCTTAGAAGCTCAGTCTGGCAAGGCTTTGTACTCACGGAGGAACAAAAAATTCCCAGAATTCATTATCAAGGTTCGCTGTGGACACTGAGCTGTCTGGCATAAGAAGTGCTCTGGTGCTCACAGGCCTCTGTCCCTCCTGCCCAGTGTAGTGTAGCCCACACTGCTGGGCCTGAAGTAACCTAAAGTGACATCACCTGCTCAGCAGCTCCTGGAACTGGGGCGGGAATACAACAGGAGCAGACCTGTACCACAGAGGAGCCGAGAGGTGGAACTGGAAATAATGCCTTCATGAGGAGGAGTGTGGGGCTGGCCCTCATGCTCAGCACTGGTGTGGCCAGGCCGGGCCCAGGCCTTTGCTGCCTCAGTGCAGAGCGATCGCCACAGCAATGCCTGACCTCCTGCAGGGTATCGAGTGCTACCACTCCCTAGTGTGCTGTGTTTATTTTAGCACAAATGTCAACGCTCATATGGAACAGGCGCCCTCTCCAAGGAGATGGTAGAGATAAATCCACAGAAATAAATATATAATGGCTTTTGTTCTCTGTACTTCTAACTGTCATGATTTTCATGGACACAGCACTTCCATACTCTTCCAGAATTTGGATTTCCTGTATGGAGTTATTTAGAAGAGGCAGCACATAGATTCTTGGCAGAAGAGCAGGGAGACTTTTGGACCGTGTGCAAGCAGTGAGTGCTCTGCTTCTAGAGGTCCAAAGATAGCTGAAGTCAGCTGTGCCAGCAGAGGATCTTCTGTTCAGCCTAAGCTGGGCACATAATCACCAAATTATTTACTTAGTCAAAATCCACAATATTGGACTGAATATGGTTCTTGTGTTACAGGAGTCTTATTTAAAAGTGCTTGAGTCATTAAGAGTTTATCCTGAATTTTGCGTTGGCTTTGTGAAGAGCGTATAGCTGTTGGCTGGAACATTCAAAGGAAGCGCAGCTTCTCTGGAACCACTCTAGCTGACTGCCCTGATAGAAATGTACTTAACACAGAACAGTCCTCTACTTTTTCCAGGTTGTACACGGTCTCTATAATGCCTTCTATGGCTTCTGCGGGCAGAATGCCAAGGGCATTGGATTGAAACTTTTTCTCCAAGTCCTCCTTTTTCAGAGGTTTCCTCCAGTGCCCATAGAAGGTAGTGCAGCGGTCACTGATCGTGTTGCCATCCTGAAGCGTAACACTCACTTCACAGTAAAGACTGTCAAAGCTGGGGGTGTTGTCAGGAGGGTGCTCCAGCTGTGTTTTGCAGAGGAGCTCCTGCAAGGCCGGCCGGTGAATATTCTCACTGGCGAAGGACTGGACTGACATGCTGCCATCCAGCAAAGCAGAGCATGCAACAAACTGGAAGGAGTGTCGTGCTTCATGCTCTGAGGCTGGGCTGGGTCTGTTCACGTATTTGACCTCAGGGACTTTGAGAATGATTTTCTCAATTTTATCAAGGGGGAGCAAGTTCTCACTGCTCTCCACAAGCTTCCTCCTAACAGAGGATGCTGCATCAGCCACCCAGTGTGTTGCAAGATGAGCGGGAAAGCGTTTGATGGCCACATCTTGCTGATCCAAGAGCCAGGGGTAGGACTGCAATGTTGGCAGAGTCTGTGGGTTGTAATCTGTATAAAAGGCACCCATCCCTGACTCTGAGTCCAAGATCTGTTTGTTTCCTTGAAGGCCCTGTAAAGCTAAGCAAGCTGCTTCCAGTCCGTGCTTGGCAGCATTCCCAACGTGGAGGGGCTTTATTTGGGTTGCTGCATTAGCCAGTGGGGCACCTGCATAGGAGGCAGCAATAGCCAAGGCATTTTTACATTCCAGCTGGTCAAGAGATAGCAGTTTAGCACAAGCTGCTGCACTCCCCATTGTACCAACCACAGCCGGTGGGTGAAACCTGAGAAAACAAAAGTATCTTCATTACCAGATTTCAAAAATTCACTCAAATTCACTACATACAAAAGCTTTTCATTCATTGCCATGGAAAATGGGTTGGACCATAAAGAAACACACATTCAGCATTCATGTGTGGGCCTAACTGAGAGTTGTCAGTTTTCCCCAGGAAAAAGTTAAACTGGAATAGTACTGCTTGCAGTAGGTCCTCCCCAGAAAGCAATTGAAACATTAGAGCTGCTTATAGTTCAAAGCAAATTTATAGTCACATATAAAGTTATATTTATTATTATTTAAATTTATATATTATTATAGATCTATAAAAATTCAAAGTAAGGAGATCATCACCTCCTTATTGTGAATTGGTCAATGCTTTCAAAAAGAAATCTCAAGAATTAGAAGTCAAGTGTATTTACATGTAAGATGAACCTTCCCTAAATTTCCAGACAAAGAGCTTAGGAATATGAATAACTGTGCCACCTGTATTTTAACTGACATTTAATTATGTATATTAATACTGATTAAAAACCACTTCCACTCAACTTTAAACATTTCTGTGTACCTTTTTGGAATATTACTGGCTTCCCTGGAGAAGTGCAGCAACCTGCCTTGCACTTCGATTCCCACATTGAAAGCTAAGAGCAGATCAAGACCAGAGATTTTTTTCTTCTGAGGAAAGGCCTCTGAGAGTGCAATCACTGCGGGGAGCACAGCCCCGGATGGGTGTGTGGCTGGATGCCAGGTGTCATCAAAGTCCATTGAGTGAACCTAATGGAAAGAAAAGCATTGATCTGTTGTTAGAAATAAACTCTAACTTCACAAGGTTGCCTCAGTCAAATGAAACTACTGTAGCTGATATAAAAAAGTACTGAAGAACTAGATCTTCCTTAGAAAGCAAAAATTTCAGAAGTCTTTTAAAGACCTTTACTCCCAACATGGCTGTCTGAGAAGTGGCAATGCAGCAGAGATCTTGCCTCAAAGGAGTATAATTCTAATTCAAGTTGTACCAGCCTGAAACCAGTGGGACAGTGATTCCTTTTTTCTGCAGTTGGCTTTTGCTGCTTTAATTAGACTGGTATAATTAAAACAGCTGTTCTAGGTCCACCATGTGAACAGTGAATTTTCACTTTCCCCAAAACATAATGAAATATAAACATAATGAAATTACTTCCCCAGTGCTGCAACTGATGCTGTCGTTAGGACTTGCACCATAAAACTCTAGCAGTTAAATATTGCTAAATGAAATTTATATCATCAGAGCTACTTCTCTGGTGCAACCATCCACAAGCAACAGGCACAAGCCTGCAAACGTACAGGAGGCCTTAGCCTGAATTTTCAGCGCACTGAAACAAGACCTGTCACACAAGGAACCAGACTCCCTAGAGTTGCTGGGACTTAGGAGAAAGCTACAGTCTTAATGCAGAATGAGCTGCTTGGCTCAGGAGACTATCCCAAGTGGTGGCTTCTCTTTCCCATGCCCAGAGCCCAGCTGCTCAGGAAGATTGTAGGTGTTCCCAGCATGGCATATGGCTGCTGATCTTGTAACAGATAATCCCCAAAAGTGCAGTCAGTGTCTGTAATGTGCTGCTTATCAGATGCATTCCTTCCCCCCACAAAGTTTTGAGAACCCCCAAGGACCTGAGAGCATCAGGGACAGCATTTTTTATATGGCATAATAACACCTCAAAAACTGAGCTCTCACATCACCCAAGTCTTACTTCGGAGCTAACTGGGAAGGTGGGCAGCCTCCCCAGCAGTCAGGTTTTGCCCTGTAATACTGTGATTATGCATTTCTGAGGACTGTTTCTAAACAGATAGAAGAAAACCCAGTCTCTGCCTTGAAAAACTTTGATGCCATGTGGGAAGATGCCCTGCAATGCAGGATAAGGAAAGTTGTGCCCAATACCCTGTAAGCTGTGTTTCTGGTGTCTTCAGTAAGTGCTTAAAATTGACCTGTGACCAAGATGTAAACTGAAATGATCATATATATGCTAACAGCCAGATCTGAGTATCACAAGGGCTGCCAGGATCTGAGAGGTACCCGTTCTCATTTCCAAGGTAATTTTCTTACATTGGAAATGAGCTGTTAAATTGGACCTCTGATATTGTTGTCACACTAATTTAAATAGGCTTAATATCACTATTTCCTTGGTTGGTCACCCTCCCTAGTTTTGCATAATTGCCCAATTTGTCTACCCCACCTCTTGTGCATCTTTCAATTTCAAATGGTTTCACCCTCAATCTGAATTTAGACAAATGTCTGGTGAGTCAGTTATTGCTTTAATGACGAAGTGTGTGTGTCCAAAATTTATAACTGGCTTTTGAAAACTGGATAACTGAAGATTAGGTTGCCTTGTGATATTATATGTGTATGTATCTATATATGCACCTGTCTGGGTTTTTCTGTGGCTGTACTTTGCCAGTTGGCATGAAATTCAGACCCCAGTGAAATGAGGTAGAGTGTGTCTTTTTAAGTGGCTACAGCAAGGTTGTAACCTTGCTACAACGTTACCAGGTTGTAAGCTGTAGACTGCTGACATTTGACAACAGCCCCAGGTCCCACATCAAAGGTAAAGGATGCTGTTGAGTTTGGATCACACATATATTATACCTTAAGTTTAATCTGACCAGAAGGAAGTTGAAGCACATTAGGAGAATAGTCTAGGAAAGTTTTGTAGCAGGCATCAGAACAAGCTAAGGTTTTTGGAACATTCTGTTCTCTATAGAGCAAGAATGGCATCAATTTGTATGATTAAAGAGCGAATAAAAGAGCATCCCTTACAGCCACTCCATTCACAAAAGCTGCATACAGAGGAGGCAGTCGGAAATCCAAGTGGCCCCAGATGGTACTGGATAAATCTGAGCTGTAGATCTGAAACAAATTGACATCAATTAATTCAAAGTCCTGAACCTAAGGATAAATGTGCGTTGTATCTCTGATGTAACCAAGACCAGACCATGCCCTCTTGGGACCTAACTGCTCCCTTTTATGAGAAAAATATTGTTCTTTCAGAAAGTACGAAAAGAAACACAGTTTCCTGTTTTCCCATGTCCTATTCCACCCAAACAGAGCTCGGAGGCAGAGCAACACCATCCATCTGGTCACTCAGTACCTTCACACAACCTCTGGCCACTAATGTCCCTTCTCACTACCCTCAGACAATTCCCTCAGAATCACAGAATCAACTGGGTTGGAAAAAACCTCTGAGATCATAAAGTCCAACCTAAATAATGATGGGACTGTCATCATCTTGTTGGGGAAGATGTCTCATTAAAGGGTTTTGTTTTCTGTGGTTTAGTAAGACCCTGAGTAAATGATAGATGGCCTTCTGGTGCTGCAAACTGAATAAAAGGGCATAAACTACCATGGGTTGGAAAGGGGAATTCTCTGTGGGACGAGACTTATTGGCACACAGAACACTGGAGAACAAGTCCCACTAGGCAGGACTGAATGAAAAAACACTGGGCTAAACTCCTGATTGATGCCCTCCTGTGTCGGGAAGGCCAATGCACCTCAGACAACAATTATGTTTTATGGACTGCAAGTAACCCACTGCTAACTCCCCATCTCTTTAACAGGTCCCTGATTTGAAAGGCTGGTGATAAGTGATGTTTACTTTGTTGATGCTTTTAATAAAATACCATAGGTGAAAGAAAGGAAGGGGTTCTTTGTTGACTGTGTTTGTAGAGGGGGATCTTAGCACACAGACTGATACACAGGCTTCTGCCCATCCAGAATGAAAAGTAACTTGAGCACTGAAGTTTCCCTGTCTCCAGTGGGAAGAACACCATTTCTCTCTTTCCATCCACAAAAGAATTTCACCATGGCAAAATTTCCTTTTCATGGCCTAAGTTTTCCCTTGCTTTCTTAAAGCTAAACCTTAGGGTGTGCTATGAATACGAGACACCTTACCTTGCTGTACTGTGTCACTTTGTGGCAGACCTCAGTGCTGGTACCCAGAAGCCCCACTCCAAGAGTATCCAGAATCATTCGCTTACTTCTCTGAATTGCTTGATCTGTCAACTGATTTGCATTCAAACCATGAATCACCTTGGCAAAATTTCCTGTAACTGTCTGGGAAGGGAAAAAATAAAGAAAAAGAAGAAGTAGATATTTTGCTATATTTAAAGGAAACACTCTTATTTTCTTTCCTCTTTTTTCCCTTTCCTCTTTTTTTTTCTTTCAGTTTTGGATTACTGACTAGCATGCTGGCCATCTCTGCTCCTGCTTACATGAATTGCATCAGCAAAACCAAGGTTTGAATTCTTCCTCTTTTTATTCCCAGAAATGTCACTGTGTTATTTATATTTTATTTATGCTTTCACCATTATCCTTTTCTGTTCTGTATTTCTTCTGCTTTCTCCCTGAGTCCTTGAGAGTATGCACTGCAGGTGCTATAACTATGCAAGATTATCTATCATCTCTGTCTCTATCTCATCCCCATCTCATCTCCATCTCTATCTCTAATGACTATTCACACACACACATACACACACACACCCCCCCAAATAGAAGTAAAAACATCTTTCCCATAGCACCTGCTTATTGGTATTGAAATCAGTGGGAGAGTAGCATTTCAAGCCAGGGCACACACAAGAAGGCAAGATTTAATCTCCCTGATTAGCAGCCTTACTATCCCAAACCTTGCTGAGCTTGGAGCTCAGTGGGAGACAGGAGTTGGCAGCCCTACCTTGCACATATTGCTCATAGCTCCCAGCTCCCATTGAATTCACTCTCAGCTGGAGTCCCAGCTTTTCTCCAAGACAAGATCTTGCCTCTTTGAAAAGCAGTGGCTCCTTGTTCCTGGATCCTGCTGATCTGGGAATTATATATATTTATTTGCCTCTCCTATTGAGCAATGACCCGTTATGCAAATTCAACCTGCTTCTTGGCTGGGAGCTGCTGCTAGTATCTCTATTAGAAAATAATCTAAAACTTCCCTCCCCGGACCATTAGAAATGTCCTGCTGTAGACGTACATATTATTTACAACCAGTCTATACACACATTCTCATTTTTATACTGGCAGTAGTGAATATTTATCTACTCTCTCTTTGGAAATTATCTCCTTTCCTTTCCCCTCTTCCTTCCCCTTCCTTTACTCCCCTGCACATATCCACACAGAGTGGTGGTATTTCCTTTTGACCTTCATTTTTCTGAGTTAAACAAACCAAACAATTCTCTCCTTTACAATACAGACTCACTCCTACTATGCTCGTATATTTTCATTGCATTGTTCACACTGGATTCCTCTTTCTCTAGAAACAGTGACCATTTGTCATTTGGTCATTGGTCTAGAAATGGTGACATAGAATTGTACCCATCATTACAACCAAGTTCTCACTCACACTTGTTGTGAAGCATTAAGATAGTCTTGAGGAAGCAGTTACAAGCAGTTTAAAGCAGGTGAACCACATATCCCGTGGTGTGATGGGCACCTACTGAGACATACGGAGTGAGGATACGAAAGCTTAAACAGAGAATAGCACCTTACAGTGCAAAGAAAGAAGACAGTACCTTTGCCCACATCTTGCAGCGGTGATGTAAGGTCCCAGAGAGATGCAACAAATGAGTGGTGGCCAGTGAGCAGGGGAACTCATGCTCTCACTATTTATATGGTCTGTCTGAGGTGAGGGAAGGAATATTGGGCTTTTTACTTGTGCATCTTGTCCTGCCCATTTCCTCTTCTGCCTGTAAACGTTCTTTTTGCTTCACTTTTGACTTTCCTCTGACTAATTGTATTATAAACCTCTGGGACACATGTGGTAGGACTTAGCCAGTCATGTTTACATGTTGTGTAAATTAATACATGCAATACTTCATTACCAGATAGAAACTGATTCAAGTGTCTTACATCTGGCAGCATGGAGAGGTGTGTGGAACCACAGTAATCCATGGATAGCTCTACTGCTTGGGAAAGTCCAGTACTAGACTACAGGATGGCAAAGGCTTTTTTTAGCTTAAACAACCTGTTGTTAATTTGTTTTGGTTTTTTTCTTCTTTTGCTATATGCCCCCTCTCTAACACATATAATTCAGACTTGGGAAATGTGTGCCATAAGAATTTCAGACCATAAATTGGATTAAGGCAGTTCTTGGCACTTAGCAGTGTTTTAACAGCATGAATCACTGTGTGTTAGTAATAGATAGTGAGTGAGAACTCCTTGCCTATCCCATCAGGAAGGGAGCAGACCCCACAGGAGCATGACTAGGGGCCACTGAATAATTCTGAAGTAAATAAGCCATGATGTCTGAACTATGGGAATCACCTGTATTAGGGAACACAGTATCAAATCTGGGATTTCCAGCCTTGCATGTCCATGAAAAGGGCTGCCTAAAACTTAATCTAGGAACCTCAGCCCTTTACTGAGAATAGCTCCAAGTAATTTTTTAAAGCCACATATAACTCCTGAGTGCTTTCAGGTAGTTAACAGCATGGGTCTAGAGGTGAAGCTAAATATCAATTTCAGTGGTTCTAACCACTGCTGAAAGGTCCTGTTTCAGGCTGTTTCCTTCCCCTCTCCTGTCCCTGGATTCATAGTCTTCCTCCTCCTTGGGCCAGCACTGATGAATGCAGACCCATTTCTGAGCTGGTCCAGCCTGTCTCCAGAGCTAGCTCAGTGATTATCAGCAGCCAGGCATAACTGAGTTTCATTCCCTCAGAAATGCAAAATTAAATATCACAGCACAAGCAAAGGGAGAGAGGAGTAGGGCTAACAGTATTCTGTGAAATTTTGGGAGGGCATGGACAGGTAACATGAGAGAAGAGGGAATCAACTGTTCCCCAGCAAGCTCTAACCCAGACATTTGCCTATTTTGCCTGTGCTTTTAGCCAGTTCTGCTTTTGGATGTCATCTTCTGGTATTTAACTTGATGCTAAAATTCCACTGGGTAACAAAGAGCCTTAAATGATAGAAGCAGTGATGAGTCAGTTCACGGATACAGCCAAAGAGCCTGAGGCCTGCGACTCCTAAAAGCCAGCCCTACAAACACATACATAATTTTGCACAGGCTGACCTGTGTGATGTGAAGGATCCATATAAACCCTTGTCCTGTCTTTCTTTTAAATATGAGCAGCTGTTCAGCATGGCTACTAAACCTATTTCCACACATGTCTCTATGAGCATGCCACAGTTTCCTCACCCATGCAGGTATAACTTGCATCTGCATAAAACGTCCCAGCACATGTTCTAGTTGCTGGGTGACATGTGTTCTTTGCCAAATCCTGACCCCACAGGGAGAGAGAACCAGGATGTGCACCACTGCTTCTTCCTTGCCCCCCGTATTTCCACACTGAGGGAAACCTCAGAGGTAGCCTGGATGTAGAATTACCTTTGGTGCTGATAAAATCCAGCCTACACAATGGGATTGCTCATGTCGACAAGGTTGGCAGTGGTTAGAAATGTTAATAGAAGTTAATGATACTGGGCTGAAAAAGGGAAAGATTGTTAACTTTCACTTTTTTTCTTCTAGCTCATTCTTCTCTTCAGAATATTGGAAGAAAATACTTAAATTTCAGAACCACAGAATCACAGAGTGGCTGCAGTTGGAAGGGACCCCCAGAGACCATCTTGTCCAACCTCTAACAAGGCCACCCAGAGCAGGCTGGGTCCAGTTAGGTTCTGAACATCTCTGAGCACAGAGGCTCCACAGCCTCCCTGGGCAACCACAAAAAAAAATTTAAATATTAAATAAAAGATATTCAGACCCTAAAGTCCATCCTCTTTTTCCATTACCTTTGGGATATTATTTATAACCCCATTCTGTTTCTCATTTCTTTCTTCTCCTCAATTGAGATAGAGGTCCCGCTGCCTTAATCCCGTGATGAGACTCCAAAGTGAATTCGGATGGGAGAGAGAACATCACAACTTGTGATGTGCAGTCACATGCTGCTAGCTGATCTCAGATACATGGTCACTTCCTCCTGTGATCTTGATTGCAGGATGGACTGTCCCAGGCATTGCAATAATAACATCAGTACTATTTAAGGACTGACCTGAGATATTACGAGAAAGTGACTTTTTGTTAAAAAAAGAACCAAGTGGAACTGTACATTTGCTTGGGAAACCAATTTCCAAACTGTGGTCTGCAGACCTCAGACTCAGGTGTACACTGTAGACTGAGGGGAAAATCAGAAATATGATTATCACTGCAGGGGGAAAAGGCATCTATACAAAGCCCTGTGCCTCCACAGCAGAATTCCTAGGGGTCTAAACAGAAGAAGGCTGAAAATCAGTGACTGAGAGTTCGGTACAGGCTGTCCACCCTTGACAAAGGGAATCTGCTGCATGGTTCAGCAATTTGGGCAGACAATTTGTTAACTAGCAAGCGTGGTGGAAAGACAAAATGTGTTCATCCAAATGTCATTTGCAGCATTGCACACAGCTACAGTAATGAGCTGTGTTGATTACAGAACAAGGCTTTAGAAAACCAGTGCCCCACAGAGTCTATTTTCTCCTGCTGACATCACATTTTTAAGTGGCTTTTTTCCTTTTGCCTCCAGTTATTTTAAGCTAAACTCTGCCCACAATCTGTATGTTTGCAACTGAAAGCAATTTTGACCCTAGCCTTATGCTCCTTTTGTTCTAAGGAAATATAAAAAATACGACAAAATATGGAGTCCAGGCTTTCTTTTCTCTAAGCCAGCTTTTAGGGAGTAACTTTGTTCATGGCCTGTGCTTAGACGAGAAAACAGGAGACAGGTGCCAGTGTGCTGTGTTTACAGACACTCTGCTGTTATTGAGAGTCTGAAAACAACTTACAAGTGCAGGGCTTGCTCTTTTTCTCTCTACTGGGATATTTTAATTACTGTAAAAAGGTGAGAATCTTAGTGAATTGTCTGGAATAGATGGCTTGACCTAAAACCTGTTAGCAGCCCTACAGCCATAACTCTTTGGATCCTGTAATATTGCACCCTGTCGTTATAGCCCCTGGGCCACTTTTTCCTCAAGCCTACCCTCCCATGTTTACCCCAACAGTGGGTACTGAGCCAGACAGCAATAACACACAGCAAATGCAATAGGCAATGATTGCACCATGAAATGTATCATCCTGGAAATTTCTAGCCTACAGTAGTTCTCTTATTCACTTACTTGCACAACCAGTGGCAATGGCAGTGAAATCTCTGAGCAGTTATCACCCTTGTTTGTTTTCTTTTTTTCTGAAGTTCCCAGAGCAAATCGTGGAAGTTTCCACCCATATTCTGGTAAAGGTTGTTATGAGTCAATGTGCTGGTCAGTGCACTACATTACACTGCCCTTCTTCTCTTCCTAAATTAGCAGTGCTATTCCTAAAGGCAAGACCTCAAGGTTCATTTTAACTTGTAATATAGATGCTGGTTGGCTTAAATAAGCTGTAAGATAGAGGCACCAGACATACCTGGGATATTCCCTTAGGATCACATTCAAGACAGCATCATTTGTGGAGTAATGCAAAGAGGCCTGGTCTATAACAGAGTGAGAAGACACTGCAGCTCCGTGAAATTCCTGTTGACCCAATGTGCATTTTAGCTCTCACCAATGCTACAACCTTTACCTCTTTTACTGGTGCCAGCACTCAGTTTTACCCTTTCTTCTCCAGCACACTCAGGCTCTGCTGCAACACTGTGGATCAGGTACAGTCCTCTCGTAGAAGGACTGAGAAATGAGTCTCAGGGTGCTTTGGGGGGTCTTTGGTGGTTTATGACACCTTCTAAGATAAGACAGCTGCATCTCATGTAGCTGAGCCAGTTATGCCCCATCAGAAGGGATGAATACCTTCAGGCCTACGTGAATGTGACCTTCCCCAAGGTGGGGGGGTTTTACACCCAACTCAGAAGTGTAAGGGAGGACAATTGGCATGATGAAAAGCACCATCCCACCACTGCAGGGCCTGCCTCTTATCGACCTTCTATGTTATCTGGCTGAAACCCCAGAATCTCTGGTGGTGGGTGTTCACCCCCTCTGTCTAATTTGGATCAGAGGTTTTGCCACCACACACCCAGAAACTCATCTCCTCCCCTTGGTGGGTGCAAACCCTGCCCCAGCAAAACACCCTGCTGCCTCTGCAAATGGCCAAATGTTTGAGCCATTAACCATTAACATCTCAGTCTCTCCCAATGATCTCCAATATGAATAATAGCAGTGGGCGTGGGCTATCACATAGGTTTTGTGTACCTGCGGTTTCCATAACTTCTTGTTTTTGTTTTTGGCAGCCTGTGGCAGCCTGTAGCACACATTGCTCTCTTAATCAAAGAGTAGCCCATGATGTCTATATTAGGTGTCCAAATTGCAGCCAGATGTCATTACACCACTTGTGCTATTTGGGGAGACGATAAAACTTGACTAGCATAAATTCAGAGTTTGATGAGCGGTAACCAAAATAGTGAGAACACATGTGAGGGATGTGGCAATTTTAATTAAAATACCAGCGGAACTCCGGTGGTGCAAATGAGGCATTACCCACTGTGCTGGGCTGTACATCACACACAGAAAGGTACCAAGCCAATTGATGCTCCTGATAACTTCAGAGCAAGGCCAGATGTTAGGACATAACGGGTCCCAGCAAGGCTGTGGTGGTGGTCCAGTGGGGAGATATGGTATCAAGATCTAGTATACAACAAGCTTAACCATTAATTAAGAAATAAAGAGCCTCTCTGCATCTAAACTAGATCTCAGGGATTTGGAATCCCTAAGAAATTATCCAAGATTCATTACAGACTTTTGTATGCACTGAAAGGGCTAAAATAACACCTATAGCATATACAGCAAAACCAGAATGAATAATAAATCAGCATTCTTCAAACAGAAACAGGCTTTGGGAGAAAAAAATCTCCTAATTTTGTGGAAATCCATATTTACCTGTCAGCAACTGCAGAAGGCTTGATACAGATACTGGAAGATGCTGTGTGAGTTGGCAGAATTGCTCCTCCAACTTTCACAGCAGACATTTTCACTCTTGCTCTCAGCTTTGTCCCTCCCAAACATAGCCCCTCCTGGAAGGATTTAAACAATGAATCATGTTATAAAAGCCACCAAGTACCTGTTGCTAATGGATTGCCCTTTCTTCAGGCTTGTGCCATGAGTTAATTTCCACCCATTCCTCCTAGCTGCTGGACAGAAACACCTGTTCAGACATCATGCTTTCATTGAGGTCCCCAAGGCAGATTGGGCATTCCATGAGTGACAAGTACATCCCTGCTCTTGAGCATCTCTTTTGGGGCACTCCAGCAACTACAGAAAAAGCTTTTTCCTCATCTGTGGTTGTACTGAGCTAGATCATGCATTTTCCACCCTGATATATTTCTGAAAGTGCCAAGAAATATTGCAAAACAGCCTGAAATTACACTTTAAATGCAGCAGTCTCTGATTTATGGTGCAATTATAAAACATGTCATGGTAGTTATTAGCTGTGAGATTGAGTATCACATATTTCAGACTGTAAAACATACTGAGAAATTTCCAGCTGTGATTGTGTATTCACCTCTAAAGAGGAAATGGGCTTAATTACACCAACATTTATAAAAGGGAGAAGTAACAGCAAAAATGGAAGAAAGGTTAAATTTGAACACAAGAGCTGTGAATACATAAAACATTTATATTATTACACTTGTAATTGAGCATCTAAGCAGAAGCTAATGATTTGATTTAAATTGCTCCCTTTTACATAAGTGGCATTTGAAGAATTTTGGGTTTTAGAATTTATAATGACACTATTTTTTCCCTATGATTACTCATCTTCAGCATAGTAGATTCAACCAGATGCAGGAAGAATTAAAAATCAAGAAAAATAACTACTTTCATAAAATGATAGGAATGATCAACCATGTTGACACTTCAGTACTGGCAGGGTTTAAAACTATTCACATAAAAATGAAATCTACTGTCAGTTGTAGTGGGCAGTATTTTATTTACCTTTTCCTTTCCTGCAGTAGTTGGAAGATGTCCCTCCTTGTGTGGTCTTGAGTTATTGCAGGAGCACAAGGGTTAGCTGTAAGGAAAATAATGTGATGTTCGAGTCTTGCATTTATTTATTTTAAAAGGTCATATTCAGTGAGAATAGATGGTGTTAGTGGTACCACCAATTCACACAGTTTATCCTCCCGACTCTGGTAACTTATTTGCATGGCACAATGCCATCACTATGACTGTGGGGTTTATATAATACAGAAATAAACCATTCTTATTTCTCCTTTCCACAATTAGAAGATTTCTCCATTTCTGCAATCTGGCTATTTCTATTCTCTATCTAACCGAGCAGTTTTGAAGTCTGTTTCAAAGTCTATGTTTTCTTTGGGCATTTATTTTCCTTTTTTCTTTCCTTGATTTGGTATGGTATTTTATTAAACTCAAGGAGGGGCAGCTGGAGGTGCATTCCCCCTCCCCTCGCCCCCAACGCTATCCAATTAAATGAGTCTCAAATGAAAGAGCAATGAAATATTATGGCCCATCCGAGGCTGTCAGCACAATTGCAGTGGGGCCTAAGTCACTGTGCCACCAGCAATCCACAGGGTAGGGCCAATGCAACGCTGTTTCACCTCAAAAAAAAAGCAGGAAGCTGCCTTTGGCGGCAATTTGCAGGAGATAGTTTGGTGCCTGTGGTGCCTATGAAAGAAAAAATAAATCCGAGTGGTTTTTAGCCCAATCCGTTGCTGCTTTGTGCTTCTGTGTTCAGCTGCTGCTGCCAAAGGAAGGGTTCCTAAGCAGGAAGGGGGTGGCTGATGCAGAGTAGATTTTCCCCACAGCTTCCTGCTGTCTCACCCTACTACCCTTGGCAACAGGACTCTCCCCCACCTGCCCAGCCCAGCCCAGCCCAGCCCAGCCCTGCCCTGCCCCTTTTCTTCCTCTGTTAGCAAGGGCCAGGCATATTTCCCCATGCTTGTCTACTCTGTGCAGATTCGGGAAGCCTCTCCCGTCAAAATCAATTAGTGAAGGTGGATGGCGACAGTGAAGGATGAGAGGACAGAAAAGAGAAAAGAAAAGATACATGACTGTGTGCGAATAAAACGTGACATGTCTCACAAGGACACTAGAAAAGCACCGGAAATTTTTGTGGGGCAGGGAAAGGAGAGAAGGGGAAGAAAGGAAAAGAAGAGGAAAAAAGGAAAAGAAGGGGAAGAAAGATTCCCCAAGCCCTTAAATATTCCCATCTTTTAAGGTCCCCTGAGTCCTCATAGGTCTTCTTTTCCAAGAACCCAGAAACATTCCTATGTTCTGACAGTGTGGTGAGCTTGCTCACTGACTCCAGGTCAACAACACTGCAGGGTCTATGGCCACCCTCAGCATGCTGTGCTCTTTATTCCTTCCTTCCTTCTGGTCTCAAAGTGCGGCCAGTACCCCAAGAAATTCCTGTAAATCTATGAAAAAAGTGGGCTTCAAAAGCTCACTAAGTTCTCACAAGAGGGTGGGCAGCACATGAAGGTGAGTGGGATTCCTTCCTCCATTTCATTACAGCACAAAGAAGCCTGTAGTGGAGAGAACTCGCCCAAAGGTCCCACATCAGCTCTGAGCCTGAGGGGCAGTGTATCCAGAGCCTGCCCACAGGCTTCTGTCGTTCCTGTGCTCTGAGAACCACACGAGAGCCTTCACAGGAAGGACAGGAAAGCCTGGCAATCCTTATCTTCAGATCAGGCATTTCTGAATGTCTCTGAGCAATCTGGCTCATCTCAGACCGGATCCGATTACAAAGGATGGAGCAACACACAGGTTACAGCACTCTGTGGTGGGACACAAGTCAGTGATGGAATCAGCATTGCTGCACCCTTCTTTACAGTGTGGGTTTCATCCACAGCCCACAATAGCACAAACTCCAACCTCACAGTTGTTAAAAATTGATGGGATTTAAAAGGCTGCATATATTTGGGATTTTTATTGTTTTAACTTTGCTGTTTCTGTATCCTCAGGCTTCCCATTTTCCAGTGATAAGAGTGAGAAACTATTATAGTAAAAACTTAAATTCTCAGTTGACTACATGGCTTCAGGTGATGATGTCTTTAAAAGAAAAAACAAATGCTTCAAGACTCTAGATCATGTGTTGAGAGAAATATATGAATGTGAATCACAAGTTAATATATACTGGGAAATATAAATTATTTATAAAAATCTAAATTTATAAATATCTAAAAGAATACAGCAAATCTTAACATCTTATTCCTTTTGAGTGCCATGAAATTATACTTGCATGAAGCCATTAACCCCAAAAGAGTTCTGATTACATGAAAGACTGAGAATCTGTCATGTGCCTACTCTCAATGTAGGTCAGTGTATGCACAGAGCGAAACGGAATGAAACTTGAGGGAAATTATTCATCCCACCTTGAGAAACTCTTGCTTGAGGTTCTTCTGGAATTTTGATGATGTCTTAAGTTAAAACTGAACATGGTTAAGATGGCCACATGAGCAGTGACCACATAGGGAAAGGTGCAGATTGGAATGACTGCACTGAATTTAAGGAACTGGAATTTCTTAAACTGAAAAAGCTCAGAACAGGGTGACACACTTGTGTTTATCCATCCATCTTGTAAGAACAATTCTTACACAGGTGTGCAGGGTAAGAGAACACACAAATTAGGCAGGTAAAACTGGGCAGAAGAGCATATGAGCAACATATGATCTCTTTTCTCCTTCTGATGGCCTGCTCACTCATAACTGAATCATACCTTTTAAATATTCTTTGGATACAGAAATACATTAAATATACCACGTATGAAAAAGATACAGAAAAATGGAAAGGATTCAGAGGAGCCTAAGAACAACAACAGGTTTAGAAAACATGGTCTATGAAAGAGGTGTGAGGAGGTTTATTTAGCCTAGAAAAGAGAAGCTATTCCATTTCACATCACAGCTGAGCCAGTCCAACCACTGGCACTTGTCTGATGCCCCCCTAGGGCTTAATCCAGTGAACTAAATCAGCAGAAAACGAATTTTATTATTTATTTGAATGCTTCTCTACTTTATCTTCTGACCTAGTTCATCACAATCACATGAGGGCTAGCTGAATGGGGAAAAATGTAGGGTGGTTCATTTCGACAGTAGCTGACCTTCAGATTGGCATAGCTTTAATGTGGAAGAGTATTTCTGTACACAATACAGAAATACAATCTGTATGTTTTAGACGTAGAGAGTGTTGAGCAACTTTGCTCTATCTGCTGAGAAAGAAAAAAAAGGAATCTGATAAATATTTATCAGACTCTTGACTGATGTGATAAAACCCCTTTAAAACAGGAAGAGTATAAAAATATTGTACATAAGAATATTGTGGGTTTTCCTTCACTGGAATCATTACCAATGTATTACCCTAATCTGCCAGGATTAGTCCAAGGTTTCTTGTCCTGCCTTGGTGCAGATGTGGATTTTGAGAATGATCTCTTGAGATTCATTCTATCCCTCCTTTTTTCTGACTTCATGATTTCACCCATCCTGCCTGAGTTAGCTCTAATTTAACTCAGTAGTACTTGAAAAAATGGCTTTAACAAGAACAGTGCCAGATTCTAATACTGCTGTTTGACTTCTATTTTGATGAAGACCAGAGAAGTATCTGTGAATATGCTGTTCATGGACACGTTATCAGACACACTGCTCATTATCTACTTTGCATTCTGGAAAACTTCCTAGGCTGGCATACCTGGTCTCTCAATACACCACAAAAATAAGCCCATAAGAACAAATCACACATCAGAGGTAATTTCCAGGTTAAAGGTTTGTACTGCAAATGGGGTTGCAGCACTTGCAAGTAGTTGCTGAAGCACAGTGGAAATCCAGTTGCAAATACTGGAAGTAGGGTCAGCAACAGGGAAATGTGTACACTGAAATATACAACTTCATTAATATATCAGAAGAAAAGTATAGCAAACACTAAAGTTTTGTTGAAATGTAACTGGTGTTCACATTTAAAATACAGTAGTTTGAAAACGGGAAATTGGAGATCAAATGAGGGAGAGAGCTGTGCTGCATTAAGGACTTTATTTTCCTTTTGGAAAACTTTTCCAGAAATGACAGGCTGCAGGATCAATACACACAGATTTGGAAAATACTGAAATGCACTTAACCTTCTGTCTCCCCAGAGTCAGTAAATGTCATTAATAACTATGTTCTCTGACAAAGTGTTTTGTGGACAAACTAAACACTGCTGCTTTCCTATACAAAATTCTCTACACACTTTACTGCAAGTAAATTCTGGAAAAAGTCTTGTAAGTAGAACAGAAAAAGAAAAAGTAGAGGCAATTATTAAGAAAATATGACAATCACTTTAATTAACAAAACCTTATTATCTAAAGAACTAGAGAAAACTAGCTCGAATGCAGCAAGGCTGTGGATTCATCTAGAATTTCTGGGTGAGGGATCAAGCTAAAAAGTATGCTTTACCGAGTATCTTTTCAAGTCTTTGCAAGTCCTGTCAAATGGAGAGGATCGATACTAATGTGGGGAGAGCACATAAACCCTTCAAAGACATCTGAGCACAGGAGTTGCTGTGTAATCACGCCCACCCTGCGAAGCTGGGCAGCCTCACATGGGAACCACCACTGTGGGACATTAAGCTGCCATCCACGGTTTGAGGAGCAGGCAGCTTTCTTCTTTGACAAGCCCTGAAGCCTTTGAAGCTGGGATCTGCTTGTTCTAAAGGGACTGATTAAAGAGGGAGAGGAAGCTTCAAAAGACCTCACTGCCTCTGTGAGCTAACTAGTCAGAAGGCTGCACTGACAACCTCTTGTGACATGTACCATAGTTTATTTTTTAACTTGTTCCTCATTCTGCCCTTTAACATTAGCATCTTCTATCCATTTGCATGTGAGAACACTGAAGCTTGCAGAAACATTGTAAAAAACCAGTTCCTCTACTTCAGATGGAACTCTCCCATATTTCTCCCCGCCGGGCTTCATGTGTTTTTTGTTTGGAAGTTTTGTTGTGATCCTGATTCAGCAGTGTGATACATGGCTGTGAGTACTAAAAAAATAATTCAATGGGAAAGGCAGGGAACCTTGGGTCAGCATATTCTGCTTATTTCCTTCTCCCACTTCTGTCTGCCCATGACTTTCTCAGCTGACTCACCAAAATACCACTTCTTATCCAAGCCCTTTTTGAAAAAAACATTTCAATAAGACACCATTACTAAGAGGAATAAATTTTAGAAATTATCTCAAAGGGAAATTTCCAAATGTCTCCACTTTGATTGGTATGTCTTTTCAGAGAGGCCAAGGGTTTTCTTTATTTTGCTGACACCACATCAAATAACTCAGGATGTCCCATTTGAGGAATTCAGATTAAAAACAAAACCAGATCCATATTTATGTAATAAAGAAGGTGACAGAAATGCTTTGGTGATTAGGCAGACGTCTAGTTCAACATGTCTCGAAACTGTTGACCTCAGTGACTCACATCTCATCCTTTCAAAGAAAAATTCTTTACTTCACTTATTTACTCAGTTTATAGTTATGCTTTTTATCTTACTTCCTGTGACCTAATTCATACTTTATCTGAGTTCTCTTGGGATAACAGAGACCACAGATGACATTTCTTGTTTTTATTGTTTCTGCTTTTGTCTTGGTTGTTCCAAATACAGTGGGAAAAAAAAAGAAAAGATAATTTAAAAAAGGAAGGATAATGCCCCTTGATCACACTCATCATAAAGGCCTGGTCTTGGGGCTTACTCTCATCACACATCATTTGCAACAAGTCATTCCTTTCCCTATCACTCTCCAACAAGTGAAGGCAGAAGCTGTCGCTCTGTCCCTGCTCCTCCACCAGTCCTGCCCTCACTCCCTGTGGGTAGCAGATATCCTATTTGGCATGTCTGTGCTGATAAACAGCAGAGCACGAAGTGGTGAGCACTGGTTTTGGACCCCTGGTTATCCACTTTGCCTAAACTTTAATTCTGTGTTTTGGGTCTTGGACCATTTCAGCTATCTCTGTCTGCAAGACAACCTGCTCCTGAGCCATCAGCACACTGGCTGAGCCAGCTGGTCTCACATGACCTCAGAGCCATGGACTGCAAGCAGAATTTGCAGACCTGGAGAAGGCAAAGGCACAGCCAGGCATCCCATCTAGTGCCTTCCTGCCGGGCCTTTAGTTATGTGGTGAGGCCTCATCGCAGGAGTAGCGTTTGCTCCTGTCACTGGCACTGCTGCTGTACCTCCTGCTCAGAACCTCTAGCAATGAGTGGCAACTGTGCCTGACAGACCATGCTGCCAACAAAATCAGTAAAGATACACAGTTCAACCATTTTTAGGTAAATAAATATTGGGTTAAAATTAAAAGCATTGAAAAGTCACATGCACTCCTTGTTATATATCTTTACTCCTTGCTACATAAACTGGAGCAAATGCTACGTGCATGGCTTGGAGGAATTTCATGTGGAAAAAGAAGGCTACAGTTCAGTCTGGAGGGTAAGTTCACACCACCCTGATGAGGCCAGCTGGCACTGCCCATAAGCAGAAGCGCCTTTGTTTGCAGGAACCAGAAGTATTAAATACTCTTCGTGAAATGGCTTCTTCCAGCTGTGCTACTGCAGTGCCTTAAAAACGGAGAGCAGAGACAGCACTGCCACCTGCTGCTCCCAGGGACGTGGCTCTCATGCTCACCAAGGGCATCAAAGCTTTCCTTTAGAATCTCAGAATACTCTGAGCTGGAAGGGACCCACAAAGGTCATTGAGTCCAATTCTTAAAGCTTGGATGCTAAAAGCTGCTAGGTACTGTAAAAATACATTTACTGTAAATGTTAAAAAATCTAAAAAGTTATAGTTGAAAATTATCTGCCATAAAATTAAATACCAACTTTGCTCTTTGAAAAGCATCAGGTAATAACATAAGTTACCATTATGGTCCTGTCACAGTTCTAAAAAGAAAGCAAGCCTTCTTGCCACGCTGTTTTGCAGTTTAGTCCCATGCTTTGATGCTGTTGTCTTTGGCTAGTTCAGCGTTGAGAATTTGGTTAGGAATTTACTGACACTGCAGGCAATTAGCCTCTCACCAGACTAAGGCTTTATATTAACAATGCGGTCCTTAAAGAAAGGCATGATGGGCAACAGACAAGAGTGATAGTGGTAAGAATAAAATGCAAGAAAAATACGTTAAAATCCTATTGAAATGCATGACCTAAAAGTGATAGTGTGTGTTATGACTCTTTTTCTGCATCACCTGTCCCATACAGCTGAAATTATTAGCCTGAGTCTTACACACCGTGTCTTTGATAAACACCATCAGAACTGCACCTAAAGCAACACTATTTTAAGGTCATATTAGAAACCATCACCACATTTGTAGTGCTAAAATGGTACATTACTGGTAAAAGATAATAGCTACTACTATTGCTCTAAAGTTTTGTGGAAATGGGGCACTGATGTTTTTGGCTGGCAAGAGCTGTGGTTCCAGCAAATAAATTGAGTCACAACAGACCTGAGTAGTGAAGGATATCTAAGGGTCTTTATAAAGTTGGTGCTAATGAAACTATACTGGGATTTTAACAGCTAGGCCTGTAACCCTGAAGTTTTGATGACACTTTAATAAAGAATTAGATTAGAATCTGTGATTTAACTAACTGACAAAGGGTGATGATTTTTTCTTACAACAACAATGCCTGTGTAAATTTTAAAGTAACTACTCTTTGGGAAATTAAATTTCAGATCTTCCCCCAGAAAGCATTCAGATGAAATACAGAAGTACATATGGAAAGACATGCATGCTGTGCAGCCAGTCACGCATTCTGGCAAAAACTGTAGGGAACTGCAGCCACCAAGTTGAGAGAGGCCAAAATTTCAACTTCTATATTTACATGTGCATTTTGATTTCACTAGGAAATATCTGCTTCCTGGCTTTTGGAACACCACTTCTTTGTGCTAGATTCTAAAGAAAACTGCTTTTCATATTAAAACAGCGCTTGGCACACAGTGTGGCATTAACACCTGCTCATGCTTTGTCTTGCAATGCTTTGAATCAGGATCATCCTTGCTTATCAAGTCAAGCTGTCTGCTGCTTCACTACCGAGGTGTATGAACACCACTCTGTAAGCCCATTCTTCCTCCCTATCAGAGTTCTTGCTCATGAATCATTCAAATCCCTCAACCTGAACCCTGCTTTACTGCTGCCTTTAGTAATTTTTATTTATGCCTGGAAACTCTTCGGGATGTCAAAAAACAACTGACTGAAACAAATGCATTCCAATGTATTTTTTTCCTCCTGCAGTGCAAATTCAGGCAGGTTAACTTCTAGCACTGTGGGCTTGAACAAGAGTGGAGCAAAGGAATATTTCCTCAGCCAGACATGATTCTCAAGTGTGAGAAAATGACTAATACAGCACTACCTCCTGGACAGCCAGGTGCCTGGCATTTCCCAACTGAGGTGTATTTTACTGGGTCCTCATTCGGATGCACTAGGCTAGGAGGTTTGCCCAGCCAAAGCACTGTGAACATACTCAGATTTCTTTCTAAGGAAAACTACTGTGAATCTTAACACAAATATTGAACATGATATTCCCAGAATAGTTAGAACACATGGCACACAAAATACTACTATTGCTGCTACTAACAGTAATAAAGAAATCAAGAAATCATTGAATAAAATTGGGGATTATATATATATATATATATAGCTACTATGATGTTCAAACTTAGTAAAGATGGAAAGTAGAAGTTAAGAAAAAATTATATGGGGTATATTTTTACATATTTTCTTATTCACACAGTGTTAGCAGACAAAACACATTCAGGGTTCACGTGCATTTAACTGTATATTGTTTTTCACTCTGATACAGCAGCTTGAAAGACCTCAAACCTAACTACTGTCTTACTAGCTCAGGTGATAGATATTTGTGCTTCAGGGGTAGGGATTAATGAATTAAATTAGTTATGCTTTCCTGTGCAGCAATTTGCCAGAAGAAGTGTGGATGGATTTGCGATTTGCATAATAACAAGGTTTGAAATACTCAAAGCTGAGGAAAATAGAACAGAATATTTCAGTCGGATGGGACCTACGATGATCACCTAGTCCAAGATTTAGGCAATCAGCTCCAATTAATGTAAGTGGAAGTTGTGTGGCTAAGACCACTAATAAGCTTTGTCTTCAACCAAGAATCTTTCGAATGTCATAAAATTTCTTATATAACCTAGTATTTTGTGCTCTGAGTAAGCTGAATGCAATATGGAAGAGGAATTGCTTAAATCCTACAAGATCACTCAAAATAAGATGTAGGTATGGTGAATGGAACAAAGCAGGTGTTAGCTTAATCTGGTGTGGTCTGTAAGGTTTAAATGCCCGATAAGCTTACTGACAATACCCAGCTGAGGTTAGTAAACAAAATTTTATTCTTCACAGAGGAAGCATAGTATCAGCAAAACCATTTTTGTTCAATGCATGGGGGGGAAAAAAAAAAAAAAAAGGTTCACATAGAAGAATAAATTATATGAAGCAGGGAGAAACTACTTGGGCAGATATTATACAGTCAGTTTTACAGCATGTCAGTCACCATAATATGTATAGATGAGGTTACCTTGACGTTTCCCAACCTGTAGATCAGATACATACTGCTGGAATGCACCCAGCTCACTTCTGAAGAACGCCTGGGGGCAATATGATTACTAATACTAAATATAGTTTAAAATACTTTTCCTCCATATAGCTATCAGAAGACCCTCTCCATTCCATTCACCTGCTCCTCTAGTCCATCTTACTCTTGAGCTCCGTTCTGGGTGCAAGACATGTAGCTACCTTGGCACTGTTGAGAATGTGGCCTCCTGTACTTGCAAAGATGCCAACTCTTAAGGTCATAGGTAAGTACCTTCTTTGCCTTCACAAACGTTTTTTTTCCACTACAAAGCAAAAAAACCCCAAACAGGTGTGTTGAATATATTCACTGGGGATGATGGAAAAAAGCAACAGCACAGTAAAAGGATAAAGGTAGAGGTTTCTTGGAAAAAGTAACCAGAACCTCCCCTACGATTATGTTCCTTCCTGTTGTCAACTGGTAGTGATCAAAACATCACCTTTGTCCACTAGAAATTAAGGAGAGAGCCACAACAGCCTTGGCCTGGGGACAGAGGCTGAGACATTAAGAAGGGAGATCACCTGGGTAGGTTACTGATGAGTATTTTGAAGTCATTCCACTGTCAAACAGGTTTCAATAACCACATATATTGTCTGTATTATACGTATCAGTATTAAATACATGGTTATGTAGCTATTGTACTCCTCTAAAACACTGAAAAGATGGGTCTGAGGGCTCATAAAATACAGAAGTAATAATTCCGTACTTATTTTACTTTTGCTCAGCTATATATTTCATTTCTCCCTTTCTCCTCTTCCCTCTTAACAATACTTACACTTGGCAGTTTTAATTTCTTCCCTCTTTCAGACTGTCAGTCACAAACAATATCTTGACTTACAAAGAGATGTTTTCTTATTTCAGAAGCCTTTTACTGTCACTATGACTGCAGGCTTTATGCTTATCTCCCGCTTCTCAGATAAGCTTCTCCTTCACTAAGATCCATCCTATAATCTCAATCTATTTATATGTGATTTAACCTCCTTGAGATGAATAGATTTTTTTCTGCTTGTTTTATTTGAAAGGATTTTATTTAGGGGGCTCAGTTCTGATACAATCGAGACTCTTGGCATTCAGTTAAAAAATACAAACAATAATGAAGAAAGCTTTCCATTTTCTCAGAAAGGCATTTTGGCAAGAACTGTACATACACAACAGTCATGAAAAATTAAAAGGTGAAAACAAATAAACAATTTTCTTTGCATGGGCATAACCCTTTCCAGGCTAGCAAAACTTAAGGGCATATACTTCTCCTGTTGTCATGTTGCTGACACAGGAAAGATAATTCTGTGCTTAGTTCATTAGCAATTAATAAACAATCTTTTATTTTTCAACAGCTTGCAGTATACAAAGAGAAGAGAGGCTCTTAAAAATCTAATTCCTATATTCTCAAGGGCTTAAAGACTCTGTAGGCTGCTGGAATTAAGTGGCTGTGATTTCTGTAAATCCAGACGTTTGCTTCATTAAAACTTCATGAAATCTAAACACTTACACTCTTCATTCCATGTATCTCTCACATGTCCCAAACAGTCTCTCAAACATTTATTCTATTGATATGTTCATTTTTAGTGATAATGTATTATTTGCATTGACATACATGGATCATGGATAGATGACATCTTACAGGAAATCCCTACAAAGCAGAGCAGTAATCCCTCTTTATAAACACTTGGAACAGGAAAGCACATTCAGAATTTTCTAGACACATTAATTGAATTCTATTTGGGCCTCTCCAAGAGGCCAAGAGCAAAATACATGCAGTGAACTTTTCTAAGGAGGAAGACAAGCCTGTCAAACCTACCTTCAAACAAACAACAGCAACCCTCAGTCTTTCTTACAGGTAAGAAACAGATGCTTTTCATTACTGTAGGCAATAACATCTCATTAGCACGGCACATCAGCAAGCTGGGAAACATCAGCTATGCCTGATTAAGTTGATTCCAGGTTTCTTCAAGCTTGGCTCAGTCCAAACCAAAAATCAGGTTGGTTTATGCAGTGTATAACAGGTAGGAGAAGTTTTGGAAACACTGCTAAGGATAAGGGCTGAAGGAAAAGTTCTGGCAAACTCAACTTCGGCCCTAACAGAAGGCTGTCTGCTGTCTCACCCTCTAGGCAGAGATTTTTGGCAGTTTAGCAGCAAATCATTTCCCCTGCCAAGTAACTAAAATGTATTCTCCATTACACATTATTTTACATAGCAGGTCAGGAAGAGTATCAGTGAATAGGAGGTCCAGCATCTCTTTCTGGCATGGGTTGAACAGCTGAGATTCACTGCCTGCAAGAGCTAAGAGTATCTAATTACAGCCTTCAGTCACAGATGTCCTCACTGGCATGAACTCTAGTTATAGCCAGTGGTGACATGTACTTTGGCAAGGTCTTGACAAAATGGATATTTTCCAGGATGTCTGGAGCAGCTAAGAGCTTGTGGAGCTGCACTCACCATGCAGGAGGCTCTGAGGCCAAAGAAGGAGAAACAAGTTTGACTATGCTAACATTGAAGGTTCTCTCTCTTTATGTGTATAGAAATTGTTTTTAATCTTTAATTCTGTGGAAATGAACAGTGATTCTCTTAATAAGGTTTCATTAACGTCATTTCAGCCTGTGTCAAGAGATGATGGAGTCTGGTGGAGAGACACTTGATTGTGAAGCACAGTGGAAAGGTGGAACCACCTCTTCCCCAAGCATCCTTCAGGACTGATACCCTGATGGGACATGAGCAAGCAGGGGACTGTGAAACACTGCACAAGCCTTGAGGTGCCATTCATTGCTTGACAGTTTAATACCACTCAGTAATTTACATGGGGTGTGAAACAAGCAGGCTTTGACACCAATAAAGTCAGTTCTGCCATCGGGGATACAAACTTAGGTCTCAGCAGAGAAAAAAACTAAACGAGTGCAAACTTGTTTTTCTCAGGCAGTCAAGCAAGGTACCTGAAGTAGTAAAAAATCATTTGCCAACTTATCTATACTAAAGTGCCTGCTGTGAGCTTTCACCCCCTTCATACGTTCGCAGATGCTGTAAGCAGCCCTGCTAAGGGTTGTGATATTTCTTCTATTAAACATAACAGGAATTTTAAATTGTTCTCAACAGAAAAAGATGCAAAGAGAACAAAGCAGCACATCCAGTTTCTGAGTCTGTCGAAATGATTGCATTTCATTTGCTTATTTTAATCTAACTCGAAGAGTTAACATTGGTTAAGCACAGATTGCTTTGGTACATAGTGGCAAAAAGCAAAACCAAATACATTAATTACTGTTCACTGACCACAGTTATGATTTTGTAACATGCTAGATTAGTGAACAGTATCCCTCCAAATCACAGCTAAAGTGAATACAAAAATTTGAAGCACACAATCACCAATGTCATTATTATTAACTATTCTACCTTTGAGGGATCACTCTGTTGAAAAGAATTATTATATCAATACATTTTAATTCCTTTTTTAAGAACACATTTTTGTAAGAAGAAGGTGTAAGTAAGACCTTTAAATTTTGAAAATTTCATTAAAAGGCATTTTCTCTTGGATAGAATTCCTACCCAGGAATGATACCACCCTTGTGACTAGCTTCTCAGAAGAATAGACTTAGGGACATCCCTTGACTTGCTCCTCTGCAGATTAATGCTCTTATCTTTTGATTGTATCCAAAAGCATCAAAAAATGTGCTTTTACCCCTTTAAAACCTATTCTGAAGCCTGTCCAACCCTACAGGAAGGCAGGCTGGTAAGCAGGGGTAGTAGAGGTTGTTTTTTTAATCCTAATTAGCTAGATAATGAGTTGTATCCTCCCTATCAGGAGAGCTCTTTTGCTGAATCCTCATACTGTTAAATTCTAAGAGATAGCTTAAGGCTCTTGACTCACACTGATGGTTAATGTAGAAGATGGATGTCATTTCCACTCACGTTTGCAGAGGTCTGGTTGTCTTTCTGTTGCTGCTGTGCTAGAAGCCAGGTCAGAATGCTATTTATTCACAGATAGGAGAATTGCCGAGCGAAGATTTGAAGACATGAATGAAACGTTTCACAGAGATACAGAAGATTAATTTCAGAGAGCCCAGGCTCACAAAAAGAACCCTGACTTAAAGCTGCTCCATAGGGGTTGTGAGTAATTTAGCACAGGAGAAAAGTCTCACATGTCGAGCATGTAAAGTACCACACCACTGCATGTTATAAAATGACACAGCTGTCCTCTGCTCCTTTGGTATTGGACAGGCCTGTAATTTCCCAACAATTAACCAAAACAGGGAAACAGGAGATCGAGTATCACATTTTCCTAGATATCATCCGAAAAGAAGCAGCTGGGAGTATTTCCCCGTTTGACATAAGGTGCATAGCCTCTTTTCTTGTGTTCCAAATTCAGTGACACTCAAAATGTGTGGAAGGTGTCCCCTTCAGTGCTCTTCTTTACCGAGACAGAAACTACCTGCATGTCCCCATGACATTGAGAGGGTACCTTTTGTCTTCCAATTTTTGCAAAGGTGCTTGAAGGAAATTAACACAGCTCTGACCTTCACTAATTGCTCAATTGATTATGTTTCTCTGTCTCACTCTGTAGCTCTATCGGCCAAGGACACAGAATACACAGCTAATGTCTGCCCTCCTTCTCTCCCTCCCTCTTCCCCAGACTCTGCAGAGCGTTGCCCTCACAAAATTATCCAAAGCAGTATCTGTAGCACCCTGGCAGGAGGAAAGTGCATGAGCCCTTGATGACTTTCTGAGGTCCCTTACAGCCTGTATTATTCTGGTTCTTCAATATCTTTCATGCTTGAATATGCGGATTTTCATAGCAGCTGGATTTCCTAGAACATGCAGTTCCAGCTAAATGTATTCAACTGCATATGCAAACGCAGAGACAAAACAATCTCTTTGAACAGATATTATCAGACGTAACTTCAGATGTAACAGGTAACATTCATTACAATTCACATAAAATATTGAAATCTATGAATGTATGCATTTGTGTTCAACTATATACAGCATGTGAAACTGAGTTTGCAGGGAGAGAGCACTCTCTTTAGAAGGAGTTGAGTTCTTCTGTCATTGTGTGGAATAATGCACAATTCAAGGTTTTGGAAATATTACTTGATATTACTTGAGTGTAACGCTGAGGCTGAACAACGATTCAGAAATGGGAAAGGTTTCAAGCTAACAGCCATTCATTAACTGTCAAAGTCAAACCTGTGGAACTGCACATGTTTTAGAGAGCACGTAAGTGCCAAAAATGCAAAGGATTCCTGACTCTTAGGCAATATGCTCTGCTGTGGGACTACTAGACTCTTTTTCTTGCATCCTCTAAAGAAGATTGTGAAGCTTAAATGGGCATATTTAAACCTCCAGTTCAGTTTAGATCACTAACTCCTTTTGATAATTTTATGCAGAAGGCTAAATATTTCACTGAATTCAGTATTAAAATTCAAACAACGCAGTCATATGCAATTAGGTATTTCCTAAGCAATATTATACCATTTCACACAGTGAGGACTGCTAGAAGAAATGATAAACCAACACTTTAGTTCAGAACAAGGATAAAATGTGTTCTTGCTCTATTAATTTTCTCACGAAGAAGCTGAATATACAATAGTTTACATCTACCAAAAAAGTATAGTTTTCTCTTGATGTGCCTTGGGTCATGCTGGCAATACTTTGGAACCCTGTGTATTCCTTAATTGCAATGTGTTTTTACTCCCACTAGGTGTTACCCTTCCTCCATGGCTTGTGAAGGAAACTGTCCTCCCTGGATAAACCTGGATCTTCCATGGGGTGTACCGCCCAAAACGCAAAATAGGGGCCCATCTCGATGGAAGCATCTTTGTAAACATGGAAACAACAAAAGCCTCCCCCACAAAACCCCCCACAAACAAGCAACCCCCCCCCCCTTCACTCAACCAAATCAATCCCTCCAGACCAATGTAAACTTCTCAAAATATTAAAAGAAGAAAAACTGTTGTATCCTGACAGGTTAAGACAGTGTGCCCATAGTTAGTTCTGGTCAGCAGCTAATAGCAAACATTGAAATGGGACTGTCCTAACTGAGGGAGCTATTGCTCAGAAATGTCCCAGTACTGCACAGTCAGAGAATTTCAAAGACACATTTACTGTCATAAAGCCTTGCCTGTTCATTAGACCATATTTAATATTTAATGCCCTACACGGGGGCTGTATGCCTGACAGGAGGCATTCTGTGGCAGCCTTTAATGCTACATGTACCAATGTTTCACTGTCTCCCACACAAAATAAGAATAAACCACTACGACTGTGTTACGCAACCCAGTGACTGACACATAAGTAAAAAATTGTTGATATATTTACCCATTGTAATACCCACAGACGAAGTCCAATCCTCCTCACTGAGACAAACGTTGCCAAATGAAAAGAGATAGGAAATGGAGAAGAAATTAGATGACCATATTGTGGAAAGAGGAAAAATCTGTTGACGAAAGAAGTTACAATAACCAAAGCCTTGCAGCCAGGCAAGGCATAAAGCAGCAGTGAGATGCCCACAGAATATAATTTCTCAGAAGAGATGTAGCTTCAAAACAGTTATTTCAGTGCTGGGCATGTTTTTAAGCCTAGAAAATGGCATCTGTCTCAAACACTGCAAGCTGGGTCTTTGCCCAGGACTGTTGAACAGGCTGTATGAACAGTGTCTTCCTATGAGAAGGCTCCTTGCTCCCTTTCTGAAGGGGAGTCTGGAGTCAGCTTCACACTGACGCACAGAACACTGCAGTGGGATGGACTGGTTCGTGCCCTTAAGAAAAGGCCTGGGGCGGGGGGCCAAATGAAGTGTTTGTGTCGGCTGTGCTCCCCCCAGCCCTTTAATGTGCAGGGCTTTGGACACCACATGGTGCTGCACAGGAGCGCGGTGGCTCCTCTCACCCGGCCTCCCACAGACAGCAGCAGGCAGAGGTAAGGCTCTGGGGAGTCGGTGTCTGAAGGAGCAGCACAACTTACTCATCTCTGAAGCTTCTGAAAATATGCACTGGAAGAATCCATTAAGCTCAGGTCTTACGAAGTCTGGTCTCAAATCTAACAAAGCTCAAGACATAGAGAAAGTTCAAGTCTAATGAATATGTTAGTGCCTTTTTTCTTTTTTTCTTAACCTGCATTAGTACTCACCTATTGCCAGAAAAATGAAATAATTGTAATTAACAGATGAATTAACGATTCCATTTTTTTACATGGGAGCATTTGTTAAGACTCACCTGCTGGAAGGTACAAAATCTTCCACTGCAAATTCTGCTATGAATAAGCGCCTGCTCAAGCATTATATGATCTCATCCTCTGGGTGCACAGTTTAATCACAGTGCTCTCAATAGAGAGCCCACACTAGGGAAGTGGAGTTTAAAATACGAATCTGTGGGAGGCTCTTGAGGTGGTTTCTTGCTAAGTATGGCCGGGAGCAGGGTGATGTGGGGGGAGATGTCACATTAAGAGACCAAGAAGTAAAAGCAACTCCATAAAACTGTCACCAGCAAACCACCACGTGAAAATTTCATGTGCTTTTACTCGGGTGAATTGACCCTGAAATAGTATACAGGAAGAAAACAAAGATTCTGTGTGTGGCAGTACATGTCACGTTATTTCCCCCCCCTCTTTTTTTTTTCCTCTAGCAACAAACTCAGCTGTTTAAATGGGTAGCAAAACAAAACAACCTGATTCAGGATAATTTTATTTTTCCCTCATCTTTCAGAACTGTTTTAGCCTGTCTTCTATTTCTCTCAAATAAATAAATAAAAAAAAAAACCAAAACCCCAAACAAACAAACAAAACAAACCAAAGAAACCAAAAAAAAAGAGAAACAAGCTCTTGTAACAAAATGTCAGCAAAGCATCAGATTAACCTACTTTGCCATTTCATTCCCACAAATGAAAATACTTGGTGGTCAAAGTTCTGGCAACTGGCTTTCCAACTTGGAAAGAGCAATGACCACATCTTTGTTACCATATTCTTAGCCTTGTTCAGATGAAACTCCTGTAAATTCTGAGTGTCCACTCTCCCCAGACCACCCCGTCTCCTTCCTTAGACCACAGTATCTCTGTGTCAGCTCTCCCTGGACACATCATTCTTTATCATCCATTCCCTTTTCAGAACTTCTGTTTCTCAGCTCCCCCTCTTCTTCCTCTTCTTCTCTTGGGCAAACTTATCTTGCTTCTTGAGAACTAACCTGCCTTTCCTTCCTTTCCCACTTCTCAATTTTTGAAGGACTACTACCCCCTGCCTCTGCATCTTCTGATTTCTACTTCACACATCACTGTAGTGGGGCACTTGCAGCAGGGTAGTCCAGAGAGGGCTTCATCAACCCTACGAAAGGAGAGCACTGACCATTATCTTCATACTCCTCAGACCCTCCTGTCCTTTGAGCTGTTCTCTCGAGGAAGAAAGCACACTTGAACTCCCACGGGAGAGCAACTGAATGCATCAAGGCAGCAGCTCTTTACTGCTGCTTGCAAAGAGACACAGAGGTGTAGATTAAATTCAAGCAAAAGCCTGAAACAACTTAAATGCTTTCTACCAACGCATGTTAAATAGGTGCTTCTGTTTCACGCAGATCCCGATGTACCTAATTAATCCTAATTAAATCTGAGCTCTGAGGGCACCGAAATACACAAATATGCACGCAGACACGAGGAGCCTGGCTCTCTCGGTGAAGTGCCGCTTGTCAGGCAGCTGGAGGGGACCCCATCCGCGCCGGGGTGTCCCTCACCACCAGGGTCTCCCCCCGGCCGCCGGGGCGTCCCTTGGACGGCGCTCTCGGTGCCACCCGACGGTGTGATCCGCCGAGCCTCCTCCCGGGATATGCGGATCGGCGGGGGTTTTCACGGGGTCCTTCAGGACGCTAAAAACCTGCGTAGTGATGGGGATGTCTTGCAAGCCCGAAACAGGCCGGGGAGCCGGGTGAGGCGAGAGCGGACAGCACCATAGGCTCGCGTTTTCTCCTGCGAAGGCGACAGGAGGGAGGGGCAGGACACGGCTTTCTCGCCCGGATTCCTGCTTGGCGGGGGTGGGGACAAGCCTTAGGAAGATTAGCAGGGGTACAGCACAACTCCTTCGGCAGCGTCCCGCCGCCTGCCCGCTCCAGCACCTCGGGGCAAACAGGGTGCTTTTCTTGCCTGCGAAAAACGAGACGTCTCGGAGGAGCCGAGGAGCGAGCCGAAGCCTCGCTCAGGGTCTGGGGGAGGCAGGGAGGGAGGCGGGACCCCCCAGGTTTTGTCCCCGCTGGACGCACACCGCGGTGCTCGCCCACGGCGAGGGGAGCCCGGCGGGCGCGCCCCGGGCGACGAGAGGGTCCCCACCGCAACCGGGGAAGGAGGACCGGGGCGGGGGGGGACGGACGACGATGGGGGACCCTGCGTCAGTGCAGGGCCGTCCCCTTCCCCTCCCCGTGCGCTCGGCTCTGCCTCCCGCCAGCCTCCCACGCCTCCCGCGAGGTGCGGCCGCGCTACATAAACACGGCCCTGCCGCCGGCGCCGGAGCTTTCGGTGCGCAGCCCGACGGAGGAGCGCGTCCGGCAGCGGGCAGCAGCGCGGCCGCGGGGAGCGCAGCGGCGGCGCGGCTCCGGCGCAGACGGGGCGGGAGGCTCCGGCGGGCAGCA
>VZRO01002375.1:245460-273969 GCA_013397915.1 Daphoenositta chrysoptera
CGGCGGGTGGCCCGCATCACTGTCTGCGGCAAGACGGCCCTGGCCAAAGAGGTCTTCGGGGAGACCCTGAACGAGAGCCGCGACCCCGACCGCCCTCCCGAGCGCTACACTGCCCGCTACTACCTCAAGTTCAACTTTCTCGAGCAAGCCTTCGACCGACTCTCCGAGGCCGGCTTCCGCATGGCCGCCTGCTCCTCCACTGGCACCTGCGCCTTCGCCCCCGAGCAGGGTGGTCCTGCCGATGACAAGATCTGGACCAGCTACACCGAGTATGTTTTCTGCCGGGACTGAGCATCCGCCCAGCCCGTGGCGTGGGGACAAGACAGCCGCCTCTGCACACCCTCGCACCTACGGTCCCCTCCCATCCCGAAGGAAGGAGGATGCGGCGGGGGGGCTGTGTCTCCCTGTGCTTTTCTCAGCCCGGTGTCTGCCTCCACGCACAAGGCGGGTCAGCCCCGGCGCAGCCCCCACCCCTCTTGCAGCACCTCCTGACGGCCCCGGGGGCAGGTCACTGTGTTGTGCCTCGGGTGTCGTGTCCCTGCTTGGCCACCACGTCCCTGATCAGCCACCATCACCCTCCCTCGCACATCTCCCAGTAGCTGTGTTGGTAGCGAGGAAGGAGAGAAGTATTGGGAGTAGACAAATACCCGTCCCACAAAAGCGTGCATGTGCACCCAGTCTTTGTCCCTCTCCACACACAGAGCTGAGGTATGGCTCTGTCAGGGTGGGGCTTTCTAAAAATCATCCAGTTAGGGGCTGAGAAACTGCTCTTGAAGACGGCATGACAAATGGCTGTCTTTCCCCGTCCCAATACCCTTACGAGGGAGTTTGCCTTGGTGGCCAGACCCCAAATTGTCCATTTTTAACTCTCCCCCTTCCCCCCCCCGCATCAAAGTGATGCCTGTCTGTGAAGGACTGTCACATAGAAGGGAAGCCTGACTGTGAGGGATTTGCACTGGCTCATACTTTATTTGTTGAGATGAGTAATTTTGCAGTAGGCATGCATGTGGCCCTTCACAACTGGTTGCTTCCATATCCCCTCTTTGCTCCCCATGTCTCTGAACTCCTCTCTCCAAGTTGTTAAACTGGACCAGGGCCTGCACACTGAGCATGTAAGGCTGATGTGAAAGAACAGGTTTGCTGGATAACCAACTATGGACTATGAAGTGTCCTCAGAGACATGTGTTTATTCCCTTGAGAGGTAAAACAATGACACTTTGAAAAATTAAAGTGCTTGTATTTGTAACTTCCATGGGTGGTCTGAAGTCCTTATAATTCTCTTGAAGTTACTGTCTATAATATGGACAGAAATCTCAATGCATAATTCCCTTAAACACCCTCAAAACGATGGGAGTGAGGTGAAACCAGGCTTGCCTGAGTAAAGGTAGGGCCTGGGTCCTGGCAAGCTGAAATCATGTACCATGAATTAGTGCAGATGTACATTATAAATGTCATCAAGAGCACCCTTGTTACTTTTTGTCATGTTAGTGCTGTAAAACTCTGAAGCCAACAGATGACAAAACTCACTTGTTAAAGAACCATTTTCTTAGTTTTCATAGCAGTATTATCTGGGCACTGACACTGCTAAGAGTTGTGTACCTCTTCCTAGACAAACTTACTGCTTCTTAGAAAGGATTGAGCCCTGTCCTTGGAAAAACAAGAATGATGCCAACTTTCTTCAGGGGAAATTACCCCTTCTGAGCTGTATTTTGTTACTGCTGTCTAACAGTCTTTTCCAGAGGAGGCAGTCAGAGTCTGCTTCGGAACAGATCATCTGAGCCGCAGGTTTTACAGTAGGGAAGATTAAGCAGCTCTTTCTAATAAATTCTTGAAGTCTGGAGAATAAAAGCACTTTCCTTTAAAAACCTAAACTTGATTTAAGAATGTGTATAGCCTGTTCAGACCATCACAGAAAAATATCCTAAATATATCTGAAGTGTTGAAGAATTTATCAGTACATATTGAAGGCTTGAAGTTATGTTTTTAAAACTCTTGAACAATAATTGTAGTTGTAGCTAGTTCTAGTTCTAACTCCAAATTTAGAAATACTGCTAGCACTTGTAGTCTAACCAAAGAATTTCACAGTAGGGTTTTTAAAAAAATCTTAATTCCTTTGAAAACAGCTATAGCTACATTTCTATAGAGTTTCAGTGCTCAGTCTCTGTTCACCACTTGATCTTTCATTAAGTGCATGGACAGCTACATAAAACTGAAAATAATTTGCATCACCATGGCTTTTTTTTTTAATATTAGCAAGGTTGTTTATCAATGTGATTAAATTGAAGATGTGCATATGAAAGCACTGGATGCTGTCCATTTGTAGATAGTTGTATTATGGAGTATTTTTAAAAGGGTAGAAATGTAAACCTGCCAAATTAGATGAGCAATAAGATACAGTGAGAGGCCAATACACCTGAGGATGGAATGAAGTCTGTTTGTCCTATGCCTTACTCCGATATGACTCTTCTGTGCTTAACTTATACCACAAGTGAAAAGACATTGATCACAGCTACTAGGTCTTTACAGTGCCCTTCTCAAGAATAACGACTGTCTTTTTCTAGTTTCTGTTAAGTAACTCGGAAGTACGTTTTTTAAGATTTTGTATAAAATCAGTTTTCAGTAAAGTCTTGAAATTCACTCTAGATAGCTTTCTTTTTTTAAGAATTTGGTAGCTTACTAAATCCATCATAGGAGCTATGAATAAGGGCAGTTTTAAATTGACCTTGTGATTTAGTGTACATATATATACAGAATATAAACATTTTACATGAATCATTTAGTTTTTTAATCATTTTAGTGCTACAGGATTTCATAATATATCTAGCCGAGCATTTTCACATTATGTTATGTACATAACATGGTAATGTTTTACTGGTTTCTTATACCTGTTTCTGAAAAACTGAGTATGAGTATCATCAGCTTGTAGAACTGAAATTGATGACATATTTGCTTGAATGTGAATCGTAACTAAACTTCCAGGTGGCTGAATGCATCTCTAAAACAAAGATTGCCTGTCTTTTGTTTAATGGTTGTCTATCCCTTTTCTGGCAGATGACCCAGTAACTCTCATTTTTTACGTAAAAATGGATGTAATATAAACAGATGATTTTTTTTTAGTCTTTGTGCTAAAAACTTTTAAGCGTTATTAGTGTTAAGAAATGGGCCTTTAATTTAGTGATAACTCATTATCAGTATCATCAGCAAGCTTAAAATGATGGTGCCATAAACATAATAGTCATTTGATGCATTGCTGCAGAAGATGATATTTTTCTGAACCATTACTTAGTAATGGCAGTAAATTTTTTAAAAGGAAAAATGCTCAAGGCAAAGTCACTGAGTTTTGCTGGTCTGTTCTGCTGAGAGCTCGAAGAATGGATAAACACAATGACTCTGATGACTTGTTGACATGAAAACATACAAAAATATCAAGGCACAATACTCGAGTCCTGTATACATTTTGTAGCTGTTGTTGTTCACAGTTCATGTACTTATGGATGAATGCAGTAGCATTTACAAGTGCTATTAAAAAACCCACAAAGGCAGTCTTTCTTTTAATTAGAAGTTAAGGCATAGGTCTTTTCAGTGATGCATATCATGAAGGGTGACTTTGCATATGGTTGATAGGATGTTTATATTTTTATACATGTAGATAATGAGCCACTTATTCATTCTTATTTTCACATGTATAGCATTGAAAATAAAGATCCTCCTAGGAAAAAGTTGCATACCAAATTAAATTTTTGTTCTTTAAATATTAACTCAGTTGTGTGGTTTATGCTGTCCTTTTTATTCTCTGTGCAGATGTTGTTAGCTTTGCTCTCCCACAGTATCCATAACTTCAGCAAAGACTCCAAACTAATACGTAAAGCAGAAACACAGAGCAAAGAAAATAATGTATACAGAGACCAGTAGTAAGACCCATGGCAAGATAAACAGAAATGTGTAACACTCAGACTGAATTAATTCCCTTTTAAGCATCACAGAGAATTTTTGTAGTACTGGTCAGTCAGTCCTCAGGAAGAAATAGTGATTGAACAGCTTAATTTGAGTAGCACTGAGTAATTGTTCAAGTCAAATGTTGATGTTTTATATGAAGCCAGAGAATAATAACATGGGATACAATGCTCATTTAATGAAAGAAACATTAATACCGAAGGTAATACATGATCTGAGAGAATTGCATCTAGAAATTCTCATTAGCTACCTAGCAAACTCTTCTAAACCTGTGGTCAGCTTCATAGAAAATTAGTAGGGACTTGTTAGTATAATTCACGTGTGACATGCTTGTACATTTAATAGTTCTTTCTTGGGTATCATGGTTATACTACAAAGGAACCAACTGAAGGAAATTTAATCAGCTGTTTAATTTGACAGCTTGATACTGTTTGACAGCTTTGTTATCCTGCAATAATATAAGAAAGGAGGTTGTTCTATGAGCAACAAAACTTTGAGAACGCCTTTCTGAAGGCTTAGGTCTCATTTTCTTTGTACTACCCCTTCTGCTCATCCCTGCCCATTTTATTCCATTTCTACTTGGAAAAGGCAGCACATTCCTTGACAGAGCCACCTTCTGCTAGGCTGAGGGTTATGGCTGAATTTTAGCTTTGTCCCTCAGTGAAATACCGATTTTCTTCTTCCTTTCCTTTACCCAGCCATCAGTATTCATAGAATTTGTAAGAGCCTATCAGCTGTGATGTTTTCAATTCTTTTGACTGTGTTTAAATTACCCATCAGCTCAGAAGTTAAGCGGGACAGATGTCCACCCAAATGGACAATGCAGGTGCATGAGCCTTTTTTTCAGCAGGGAACAAGGCTAACAGAATACTGTGATTAATGCCTGGCACTGTCTATATAGTCTGAGTGTACTAAATCCCTATAGAGTGAGAAGGCAGGCGGTCACTCTTACTTTTGCAACTCTGGCCAGTCAGTCAGACTAATGGGTATGCTAGAATGTCTTAAAAATACTTACAGACTCCTAATTTCTGCAGCATTTCCAAGTATGAATCAAAGTGGGCACCAAAATATTTTCCAAAGACTAGATTTGCCTCAGGGCAGGGTTGTTTCATGTTTTTTTTTTTATTGTAGGAAATCTTCAGTATAGTTTTTAATGAAATATTTGTGCTAATGTGTTATTTATTTAGAAAGTACTTAGTTTTATGAAACTGAATGCTAATTTTGTTTTTCATTAAAATGAGCTGCATGTGTTTTTCCCCTGCTGCTAAACAGAACTCATATGTATGACTGCCACCATTGTAAGTAGTCTGTTGGAAATATGCAGCACAATTGCTGTGACAGTCAGAACCATAGTTGGTCAAATTATCACATTTCTTCCCCATTCTACTCTCCGCTGTGTTCAAACTGGAATAAAATTAATCTCTGTTACACATTTCTTGCTCTGCAAGTTTTTTAACACACACTATGGAGCATTTGAAACTTCTGTCAAAGTTGTTGGCAACACTGAGTCAGGGATTCCAAGCAGGGCTATTTCCGTGTGAGGAAATAAAGGCTAGGAAAAATTGTTGCACAAAGTGGGAGCAGTTTCATGCAGTTTGGGAAAAATTCTTGGTATCACGAGAAATCAAAGATACTTTTCTGCATAATCCAAGTAATACCCTCACACATTACTCCCATCTTGACCCAACCTGCCCTGGAAGGCTAAAGTCCTTGATGACATTTGCTTGTTGTTGTTTGCTTGTTTATTTGGTATCATCTGGATTAAAGAAATTCCTCTGTTTTTCTCCTTCAAAAAAGCTCAGTGTTTAGCAGCTAGGAAATGGCAATGCTTCAGGTTAACATTTTATTATCCTTTTTTGTTTCAACATAATGCAAAAGGTAGAGAAGTTCACATGGAAGCATATAGAAATCATAGAATCATGGAATCACTAGGATTAGAATGCTTAGCTCCATGTAGTCTCTGACTTGGCTTTTGCAACTTAACGATTTTCTCCACCAGAATTTAATTAAGTGTAAATTCATTGAAGTTCAGCCAAAGAAGTTGAGACCAGAATATCCAGATTGTGATGACAAAACCAGCTTCATTGATAAAGACCATGTGATCTAGGTATTTAATTTGTAATTTTGAGCTAAAGACAGAGCCTTGGTTAATTTTTTAAGGAGCTGGCTGTTCTTAAAAAAAAAGAAAAAAAAAAAAAGTATAGGAAAGGAAAAGTCCTCCAGTCCTCTCCCACATACTTGAGGAGGAAATGCAGTGCTGGTGTGATGAGAACAACCTTTCTTTTCATTTCAGAGACAACTGAAATAACCTACAATGTTGCCATGTCAGTTTTGTCTGTTTTCCTGGTCTTGGCTGAACTCTAAGGTCACACCCACCCTTAGTAAGTGGTCCTTTAGAAAAGCATATATTCATAACTATGTAGACTTCCATGGATTTGGATGTAGTTTGGTTTTGACTCATATTTTCCAAATAGCTTAGTGACAAGCTGTCCCCATATTACAGCAAAGCCTGTGATTATTAGAAGCCTGAAGTTAAAGTTTTTCCCTTTAAAAGGGCTGAGACTGTACCGAGAATGCCTTTTTTTTTCTGTAAAGGATACAAATTATACACTTTTTCCCCCAAATTTGTAGTCTTGTACAAACACTCCTAATTTTCCCCACCTTGTAAAATTCACTTCCACATCTTCCTATGGCTGACAGCTCAAGGCATGAATATTTCTGAAAGCTGCAAGCACCAGGAGGTCTTGCAGTGATTCCCAATTGATCCCTTCCTGCTGTGGTCCCTTGTGGAGTCAGAACCAAGCTGGGTGGGCAGCTGAGTCCCGGGCCCCAGGATTACCCACTGGCCCTGAGCACAGCTGCCCCTTCTGCCTTGCTCCCTTCCTGGCCACGGCCAAGGCAGCGCAGCAGCCCCTGAGCCAGCACAGTCCTGCTGCTGGTGCCCTGTCTGAATAAAGGGGCAGCATTGGTATTCTGGTGTGCTCCGTGCAGCCCAACAGCCAGGATCTGGCACTTCTTCTCCACTAGACTTCTGACCCACTTATTTCCAGGGTTTGCTTTCACAATCTGCTCTTTATCTGCCATCTCAAGGTATGGTTGGAATATGGGAAAGATTCAGCTGTTTACAGTAATCTGTCTAATAGTTCATCTGCCATGGCACTAAAGGGACAATAAAGACAACTCACTTAAAGAGAGTTTTACAGCTCTTTAAAATTTCCTGGTTTAAATAAACCGTGAAAAGTGCTGCATAAACTGTAATAACACTGGGTAAAGGCACCTTTTCTGGTGTAGGTGAGAATGATAACTTTAATAGTTTTGCTGGACCACTAGCATGTTTATCGTCTTGGACTCGTTTGTATCATGCTAGAGGCTGATGAGCACTCACCTGCAGGTAACTGGGCCAAACAGTCCAATTCCTTTAGAAAATGATGGATTAAGAGTATATGTATACAAATGCACTAGTGTTTCTCTTTCTAGAAGAAAAGTTTCAGCTTGACAATTATCAGATTGGTTGTTTTCCAATCACCTCCTAGGGCTTGAGAACAGAAAGAAACGTCCAGATCATATGGTCTGCTGTTTAAAATAGCATACACTGTAGGGCTTTCCTGAACAGAGTCTTTAAATCAGGGAGTGAAATTTCTTAGACTGTCATCTAACTTCATGGATGATCCTGCTTGTGCAAAAGAATACATCACAGTGCCCAATTGTTAGGCTGTGAATGTCACCAGCTTTGTCTTTCACCCAGAAGGATCTGCAGTGTCTTCTTCATTGACCCCATGAGGCTGTAAGAGAGTGTTCTGCAGGAGGATATGTACAGAAGCAGTTCCATTAGTCAAGACCTGGGGATTAACTGTCCTGTCGTTTCCTTCAGCTCCTGCCACTTGTCTCTGTAACCAGTTTTGTGTTGGCACTGCTGATCTGGCCATGGGATGGACCAGTTCAGGAAACCTTAAACAAACAAACAGGAAAAGGCAGGCCTACTTTCAGCTGGATCAGCTCCCTGAATGGGCTCACAGCATAATGGAGTTATTAGAGTGTTTTGGGGTGACTTTATGATGTGTATCCCCTATCGCCACTCTATGCCCAGAAGATGAATCCTGTGCCTTTCTGTGCCTTTAAGACTGGGTGCGAGAGAAAAAACTGAGCGAACTTTTCAAAACAATTGCTCAAGGACACACACAGATCCCTCTGGGCTCTCAGCAGCAGGGAGTGTGAGGAAGCAACCTTGCTTTCCAGCCAGCTTTCAGCTCTTTTCTCTGAAGAGAGTTTTCCTGGGACTTTTGGGGTTTTTTTTCCCTTTTCTTCTTCTCTTCGGGACTGTTTTACAACATTGGACCACACTGGGGGAGAACTTCCCTTCCGAGGCCCTTGGAAGGGGCCCACTAACTCAGCTCTGAGGAGGAGAGAGGCCACACCCAGAGAAGGACTCTGAAACCTTCCCAGGTTTCTCTCCACAGTGAGGGATTTTATTATTTAGCATTATTATCTTTTTTCTGTGTGTTTGTTAAATAAATAGTTTTTTTTCCCTCCTTCACTTTCCTTCGAGGAAAATTTTTCTTTTCCCTGAACCTGGTGGGGGGAGGGGTGGTGGTAACCTGCCTTCCCTCAGAGGATATTCTCCTCCAAATTTGGCCAAACTGTCACATAGTGCTAGGAGAAGGAGCCTGATATCTAAACAGAATGAGCTTCTGTGGTCTATCAGTAAGGCATGTTTTTCACTCCTTTAGTCATCTCCTGTCTCTTCTCTAAATCCTCTTCAATTTATCAATGTCTTTTGAACTTTTGATTTCAGATACTTCTTAGTTTAATAAAGGAATGCACCAAAGCAAAGTAACGTTGTCCTGTCCTCTATTTTTTTCCATTCATTTGTCCAAGGTTTTCATTTAGCAGGCCCAGGGATTTAAGTGTCACTGGAGTTTATGTTCAGTAAACCATGACTGGGAGCACCTGTATTATGTCTCCAGAATTCTGTCCCAATTATCAGTCAAAATGCATGGGAGTACATAAGATGTTTTCTTATTAAACATTATGCCACAGTTTAACTTCTAACAACTAAAGAATAAAGCCTAGTAAAAGTGGATCTAATTTCTGTACATCAGTGTTGATGGATATCACAGTGACACCAATGTTCGGTATCATTTCCACTGCTTATTACATTAGATAGGTAGTTTTCAACTAAATTAATGGATGGCTAAGGATTGATTGTCAGGTTGGCAGATCTCAAGTTCCTAAATTACCCAATTTTCTTTTAACCACGGTCCAAACAGTCTAAGTTTTTTTCCAGTCCTTTGGAGCTTCCCCAGGGATCCCAGATTTTTGAGAAGGCTGCTTTAGTAATTACACAGGCCTGTAAACATACCAGGTATAAATCAGCCAGACCTGATTGAAAAAAAAAAACTTGTTGCTCATATTTTTTTATTAGTTTTGGAAGGGAAATTGGTTATTATTCCTAACAGACTTGACAAGCAAAATGTTATATTTCTCCTGAACTAACAAGCCTACAAATTCCATCTAGTAAAGAATCTGTGCAATTTTTCACATTGTTCCAAACAAAATTCAATAATTTCATTTGTAATCATGCTGACTACTACTTTATTTGTGTTCTTTTTTCTTACCTTATTAAATTTATACAATGTAGTTAGTACAGTATTTGGAATTTAGAGCTTTGATTTATACAGATTGTGATAGCCTTCTCTTTCCATTTTAGACTTTGTATCTATGACTTTTTAACAGCAACTGTCTGGCTTCTGTCCCAGGATGTACTGGATGACTGTAACTCCTGTTGATCTCAACAAAATGTGCCGTCACTACAGGATGCTAATGAAAACTTAGGCAAAAACAGTATTCTCTTTTTTACTTTCAGGACTTTACATTTACAGTTATTTGCTGAACCTGTAACCTAGGTTTTAGAAATACAGTGTTTTTAAAGGTAAGTGTCTTGATATGCAGCTAGTGTGAATTTATACCATCGTGTTACTTTGTGTTTTGACTGTTTAATCTCTTATTATCTATTGTGGTATATATACATATATGTAAAAAGGATATCTAGATGGATACCAGAGGAGTATTTTCTAAGATCTTTCCTATCACTCTTTCAACACATTTAAAAGTTGCTTCTTCATTAAATACTGTTATTCCAAAACTCCATTAAGAACATTACTGATATGCATTTTGGAGTATTACACACATGGCACACAGGTCATTCCTTTGTTCTTACTTGGACTTGCAGTCACTGGAGCTGGTATTTGCTTTTTTCTGAGGCCCTGCTTCCAGTATGTATGAACTGGTATGGAAATCAGATGGACAGTGTGGAATTCAGCTATGGTAAAGGCATGTGGCTGAGTAAGAACGTCATCACTGACAACCTCTCAGTTCCTAGAGGTTGCACACCTTGCCTACCTATCCCACAAATTCATGGGGTGTGAAGGCTGATACTGTCTGGATAAATAACAAACACTTAACATTAAAAGCAATAGATTATAGTAGTTTTTCCCTTACTTTGTGTTTATCAGGTTACTCTTCAAGAGAAGGCCCCATTTTAGCTTTAAAAATGATCTTGCCTATAATTCCCTCGCTATAACCCATACAGTCGTGCTCTCCATTTTTCCCTTGATATTGTCTTAAATAGCATCCGCTTTTTCATTTGCAGCATTAAATTACAGGGAATTAGAGGAAGAAATGTTTATTTAAACTAGCATCCTTAGACAACCTGAAATTACTTTTAATCTTAATTTTGATAGCAGCAAAGGGGAATAAAAGAGTCACTGGCTGAACTCAGCAAGTCATTGCCTTTATATGGAATACCAGATGAGGTAGTTCTGAATAAACTGGTTTCAATCAAGCAAGAAACTTTTCCTGCGGTCAGAGCATCTCTCTTCTGGAACAGCAATTGCCTAATACTGAATGTTTTCTTCAAGATGAAGTATGTATCCCATAGACATTTCTCAAACACAGGATAATAATTTCAGAATAAGAAAAATGTAAGAATCTCGGTAAAGCCCATGAAGCATCTCAGAGTACTGTGTCTCAAATCCATTTTTAAGTATGTGGCAAAGCACTGTGCTGGTGAGTTTAATAAGGAATTGTATGTTGTAAATGTACTATACAAAGGCAATATGCTTTGCTGATTTCCCTTCTCTAAGGAAAGGTCATGAGAAGAAATGCATTTTGAATGTTCTTCTGGTTTTTGTATGTGGAAAAACCTACACAGTACTGGTGTCTTTTTATGTAAAAAGAGCTTATGGGTTAGGATATAAGGGCAGACTAGTAAGGGTGACACTATTGTAGGTGTTTGCTACAGGCCACCTGAGCAGGAGGAGGAAGTGGATGAGGCCTTCTACAGACAGCTGAAAGCACTCTCAAGGTCACAGGCACTGGTTCTTGTGGGGGATTTATCTACCGTGACATCTGCAGGAGAAGCTACACAGTCCAGAGAAGCACAAAGAGTCCAGAAGGTTCCTGGAAAGCACTGATAACAACTTCCTGTCCCAGGTAGTGCAGGATCCCAGAAGGAATGGTGTGCTGCTTAACCTCATACTAACCAACAGGGAAGGCCTTGATGGAGATGTAAAGGTTGGGAGCAGCCTTAGCTGTTGTGACCATGAGATTGTGGAGTTCAGTATTGGGTGAGGACGAAGCAGGGCAGCAAGTTAAATTGCAACCATGGACTTCAGGAGAACTGACTTTAGCCTCTTGAAAGATCTTCTTGGATGAATCCCATAGGAATGGGCCCGGCAGGGAATGCTGATTTTTAGAGATCACTTCCTCCAGACACAAGAAGAATGCATCCTGATGAGCAAGAAGTTGGGCAAAGGGGGCAAGAATCCTGCGTGGATGAACAGGGAACTCCTGTCATTACTCAGGTGTAAGCAGGAAATGCACAGAAGATGGAAGCAGGGTCAGGCCCCTTGGAATGAATATAGAGAGGTTGTCAGGTTAAGTAGAAATGAGACAAAGAAGGATAAGTCCATCTGTAATTAAATCCAGCCAAGGGTGTCAAGGACAAAAAGAAGGGCTTTTTCATATGCATCATTAACAACTAAGGATAATGTGGTTGTGTTACGAAATGGAGAGAGGACCCTGGTAACAGAGGATGCAGAGAAAGCAGAGTAACTGAACTCATTCTTTGTATCTGTCTTCACTGAGTAGACCAGCCCTCAAGAATCTCTGACCCGGGAGACCAAGGTAAAGGAATGTTGAAGGACTTTCCTGGGGTCAAGGAGGTTTGGGTTAGAGAGGCGAACTGAACATCCACGAGTCCATGGGCACTGACAGGATGTATCCCTGAATGCTGGGAGAGCTGGTGGATACTACAGCAAAGTCCCTCATGATCATCTCTGAAAGGTTATGGCCATCAGGGGAGGTCCCCTGAGGACTGGAAGAAAGCAAATGTCACCCCAGTCTTCAAAAGGTTGTCTTTTGGTATGGGACAGAGACAGAGAAGATGAACTTTGGTGACAGAGTGCAGAGAACCAGTTTCCACAGAACACCATCTTTATCCTTTTTGCTGAACTCCAGCTTTGGCTTGCGTTAACATCCATGAAGGAAATGCGTGCAAACATGTTTATTCTGAAGCCTAGGTTTAAAATCCACTCTGGGTATAGCAGAAGTTAGGCCTGAGCTTAAAGAAAGGTGCTTTTGTGAAAACTAGATTGCAAAGACTTCCTTGACTAGTATGTACTGCTGAAGGGTTAAGGCGTGAAGGGTGTAAGAATGAATAACAGGTATGCTGGAGCTGCAAAGCTAGGCATGGGCTGAACTTACCTGTAAACCAGGCATGTTTTTATAGCAGGTGTTAGTTCTGGCCTGTTTCTGTTGAAAATGTTGCTACCAGGACAGGGAAAGTAAATTGATATTAACCTAACAATGTTCTAAGCCAACTGCTCCATGGTTAAGTGCTCTACATGTGAGGCATATAAAAATGTGCTGGTGACACAGAGATACTTGGTGAGAGCCAAGTGTCTTTGTTCAGATGAAGAAGTGGAGGTTGCGCTGGGTTTGTTGCTAAGTTAGAGCAATAGCAACTACTGCTCTAGGCAAATGGCTTTCTAGAATTAGAAGCCATTACTGTCTGAAGTGACAGATTTAGAAAATGTCTCTACATGAATAATTAGCTCACCCAGCAAAGCTGCAGCTACCTGATAGTACAGTATATTTCCCATTTTGGAGCATATTTTATTTATCTAAAACTTTCTAAGGGTTGTCACTGGTAGTTTATTCCATTTGACGAATAATTAGTAAATGAAGGTGTTCTCATATATTGGAACAATCTGCATGTTTTCATTTTTTACAGCTCTTGCAAAGATGTAATTGAGACCCTGAAGAGCTTGAGCTCTTTATACTACTGAAACCACGTTCAACAGCCTTTTGCAAATTTCCAGTTTGAAGAACTGATGAGTAATTATTCAAGAGTTTATGCGGAAGGAAAAAAAAATCTTCCCTTAGAGACAATATTTTGCTGCAGACTTTAGTTCTCTCTTCTCTGTTTCATTTGCCTTTTCTCCAGCTCAAAAATGTCTGCTTTAGATATTGTTTCATGTATATCTTTGTGTAGTAGCTGAAAAGGAACTGGACCTGTCCTTTTTCAGTCCAATATGGCACTAAATTCTCATTTCCATAATGCATGCCATTCCCCTTCACTTATTGAAGAAAATAACAATTTTTTTTTTGTATTGCTGCCCTACTGTTGCTGGGAACCACATATCATTCTGAATGTGTATGGCCCACCATTAGTTTTTGCAACTGAACTAAAAATCTGCCAAATTGTGTCATAACACAGGAATGGAAATAGTAGAGATGACTTACTTCACATATATTGTCTGAAGATTGTTATGACCAACTGCAAGTAAATGAGAAAAGGATAGGTAGTTGATATCTCTAATTTAATCTTTGACATTTCAATGAGTCATTCTAAGATTAAAATTGTTTTCATTATACTTTCTGCATGAAAGACCAAAAGAATCTATATTTTTAATAGAATTTATTCAGGAAAGCATTGACAAAAAATACTAGAGTACTTCTAATATTTGTTTCTACATCAAACATGCTGAGATGAGGCTTAAAAGCCCACCTGAGAATTCACATTTTCCTCAGTGCTGTTAGTAAGAGCTGTAATTATCTGTATCTTTTGAAAATACTTAAAATGAAACACTACCTAATTCTCAGTTATAGAACAATGTAGTACAACAAAGATATTATACTCTTTTTTTTCATTATAAGATGCGGGTGCATAACCAGGAAGAACACTAACGCAATTATATCTTTGTAAACCTTTCCAGTATAAGGTAAATACTTTGTAAAATATTTGTATACTTTATACAAATATAAACATTTACTGGAGTGGTAAAAATCAGAATTTATTCTGACTTTTTAACAGCAGAACCATTCTGTAGTACAGGTAGACCAAGAGCTTGACTTTCTGGGATATTTCCACTCTCAGAGTCCTGTTTTGTTTCCCTTAATTGTCAGCAACATCACTTCCCTGCCATCTTTGTGGGGGCTCAGGGTTACCCTAATTGCCTTCCCTTCCACTCCTGGCAGCGTTAGTGAGGCCAGCATCTCCAGCAGAGTCCCTGGGGCCTTGCTGCTGCTGCGTGTGGTGCATTCCAGGGCCCTGTACCCCAGAGCAGCATTGACCAACCACACTGCAGGGCTTAGAAATATGGTCCCAGCAGAGGCTAAACCTCGACTGGGGTAGGAGGAGGCGAGGCTGACAACAACCTTATTAGGAGCCATAGGGCTGAGAAGTACTGCAGAGTTTTCATGAACATACCTAGCCCTAGGTTAAGGACATTGGGATTTTTGCTTGGATTTGTTTTATTGAAATATTAAAGCAACCACTGACATCTTTCAATTTTTCATCTGTCCACATCTTCTACAATATTTTGGATTCTTAGAGCTGAAACCCAGTGGCTGAGGAGAAAGTTCCAAATGTGTTGTGACAGGGAAGGGCATGCTACCCTTTTTACTTTCTGAAATTTTAAGTACTCAACTGTTCAACTGCTCGTGTAGTTCAGGGCAAAAGCAGATGAAGAGAAATGTGAGTTGAACAAGGAGCTTCTAGAAATAAGTGTGCCAGGACCGGTAAAAGATTCATTTAGCCCAGTATTGTCTTTCTCTAAGTGAGCAATTAGGAAGTTTAGGCAAGAAAGGGGGAAGTAAGGGAAGACTGCAGAGGCACACAAATGTAAAGGATACATGTAATGGTATTTCCTATTCCCATTCTTGGATTCTAAACCAGTAGCTTTGTCTTTGTCTCTAATAATGCTTGGTGGATTTTTAGTCCATGACTTTATGTAGTTACTTTTCAAACACTTGTGAACTTATGCTATCTTCAGCATCTAGCAGCAGAGAATTCTAACACTTAACTGTATCGTGTTCGTTCCCCTTTTGGTTTTCAACGTGCCACAATTTTATTTGACAACCACTAGTTCTTGTATAGGAAAAGAATCATTCCTCATTCACTTTCTCCCTGACACGGCTGTTTTTTAGCCCTCAATCATATTGTCCCCCTAAGTCATCACTTTCCTAGGGAAAAGAGCCCCTGTCCAGTTGGCTATTCCTTGTCATTTCCTGCCTCTGATCAGTCTTATGCTAATTTCATCTTCATTGTGGTTTCTCATGTTCTCTTTGTTGCTTGTAGAGTTCACATTGATTCCTTCATACACACTCCTGCAATTTATGGTCTGGAAGTGAGGGGCTGAACTGGATCAGACCAAGAGTCTATTTATTGTCCTGTCTCAGAATATCCATATGACAGGTATCTAGGGAAGTATGTAAGACTAGACAGTTCTTCAGAAGTATTTGCACTTTAAACCTCAGGTTCATGCACTGCAAGTTGTTTTTCATACCATTCTCAAATGGCACAATATTTAGACTTGTCCAAAAGACAGTTTTTAACCCTTTCAATCCCCAGCTTTGACCCCTACTGTCTGGTAATAAACTAAAAAGGTGGCTCAATCTACTGATTGCAAGTTCTATCATGAATGTCAAAAACAGGAAGAGATTTCCCTGTTAAGAGAGATTGCATTATATTGTAAAAACTTCTGAAAAGTAGACAAGCCCAGAATATTCAGTCACAACTATTCATTGCAAGGATAAAATTTTTATATTCACCCTGAAAAGTAATTTCCTGGGGAAAAAAAACTCACTTTGAAATCTGAAGCTAGGTCTGCTCCAAATTTGTTCTGCAGTAGCAAATAAATACAGAATGCTGCAAAATGCAGTTAACGTAACAGATCATGAACTGTTGTCTGCAGTAGTTCCTTCCTGAAGCCTGGTTTCAGGCAATACAGTGGTGTGGGCAAACTGACAAGTGCCCACCTTGCCTTCTAACAAACTCAAAAACCTTCACTAATTAACATTTTGGTCATCCAAGAAACTGATCATATATACATTTAATGACTGTATAAAGGAAAGAATCACTTAAAATGCAATTAAAAACTGCTGCTTCAGCATGGATCTTTTAAGTCAGTTGGAAATAATTAACTTCAGGATGATTTATGGGAGAGATTAATCTTTCACTTAGAGCTGGAGTAATCTATAGGAATTCTTCTGAAAAATATTGCTCTCCACAATTTTAATGGTTACGGGATGAGCCAAGATAGTGTTACTCGCTATCACCCATTAGATGTTCCCCTCAGTACCTCTTTGTGTATGTAATTTATTTTAGCTGGCACATACTTAATTAGGTAGCTTCATATTTTGAGCATTATCTTTCTTGATGCAAGGCTTTTATAAAAGGCTGATGAATCTCACAGGTCAGATCTTTCCACTTTTTGCAGTACACATGAGCATAATACTGAATAATTGTTTATTTGTTGTCAAATTTCCCACTGAAATCATAAAGCCATAGGAAGTTAAGTGCAAATGTAAGGTCCTATGGATTTCTGATTAACAAAGATAATGTCTACAATCCATAGATACTGTAGGCATAATAGTCTTATTTCTCTGGGAAACAAGTATTTGTGGATTTAATTGGAGGTATGTACAATAATAAATTGGAATCCATATAACAAACTGCTCTTTGTATTAGTTTTTGACTTCACAATTTTTGATAAACAAATAGACCTAACTTCACTGTAGAAAACAGTTACTTTGTACATCTACCTTGAAAAAAAAATCGGAGTAATTCTGTGTATGTGTTTCTCCTCTCTTTCAGTGAGTTCGTCCCAGCACAGTTAACTCCCAGTTTGTCTTACAAAAGCAGACTGTGTTGCTCACATCTCTGACCTTTTTTGGGTTTCAGTTGGTCTGAGAATAATCCTTAGATTGTTGACAGTGTATTCATCTCCATTTCTTCCCGGAAGCAGCTTTTAGCCTTATAAATAATAAGCTAAAATCAACAAAGCTTGGAAGGAACCAAGCATTACATTTCCTACACAATTCTTTTGAGGAATCAAATTGTTTTATGTTGTTTGATTTCATGTCCCCATTATCAGGCTCCTTATGTCCATGAAGGACAGCAAACTAAGGCAGACAGGCTCGTTGCAGAAAAATACCATCAGTTATGCATAGCAATCCTTTCCTCAGAAAATACTTGAGCTTGAGGAACCCTGTGTTTTCCTTCCATGTCACACATATGTCTCACATAACACATCAGATAAATATCTTCACTATAGCTGATCTCTTTGCTTATGATAACAAGAGGGAACTTCTGGAATGCCAGCTAGCAAGATGCCTTCCTTAATAGTCCTGTGTTGTTGGTCTTATTAATATTCAGTGTCTTCTGTCAGAGATGTAAAGAAGTGCTTTGAGCCTTTCTGTTATTAGGAGCAGGCATGACAAGTGATAGCAAAATGATTGCATGAATTAACCAGAATAGCTTTCTGCTGGAGTACGCCTAAGCTTTCTACACACTGTGATGCATGTGTTTTTAAGCTTATTTTGCTTGATCTGTTACTTTAACACTGCTACAGTTTTATCTGTGCCACCCCACGACTTCCTTTTATTTGCAATGCATTTCATCACCTGCCAGACTGTATGTGATCTCCTACTAGTACCAAAATCTGGGCAATCGGCACACACAGAGCTTGGTGGCAGAGCAGCAGCTGGGCAACTTGCAGTGCATGCCCTAACTTGGGTAGACCAGTCTGTGTGTAAACAACTTCCAGTTTAATAATCCTACTGTTTATTAAAACTTGTTTTCTCTCTTAGTCAGCCAGTAAGGCCTGGCTGACGCAGGAAGGAGAAATTTTGTGGTAATGAGATTTCAAAAGACAAGTTAAATTTGTTCCTGTAGAAAAGGAAGGACATGAAAAGAAGGAAGTGCTGAGTACAAATAGGATTATGAGAAGTTTACAGGCTCTAACAAGATCTTCAGACACCAGAAGGGCCACCTTTGCACAACCCCCAACTCTGGGCTCTCACAGCCAGCCAGAATGCAACAAAGGACATCTCCATGTGTGCCCGTCTTTTTCTGCAAGAAGCTGTATTTCTCAGATGGTTTAGTTACTCTAAGAGATCATTAAGATTTCTGTTCTTGGCAAGTCCAGCCATCTCAGCTTCTAGAACTGTAAGATCCATGAACAAGGTCTTTATTCTCAGTACTACCAATGCACTTTTACATAGTGTTAACTATAGACCTTTTAAAGTTTCCCCTCATTTCCCCCTCTTCCTCCAGAAGCTGATTTTAAGCTGGGAAAGCCAGTTTTCCTGCATTTCCTCTATTGTCAGTACAATAAAACAGCCACTGTCATGGGTGGCATTCCCTCGGCTCCTGAGGGTATAGACTCTAATGAGGACACAGAGAGGAGAGATTAAAAGTCATACTTCCTGTGTATTATAGGAATAGATACCGAGAATGGGGGTTTTTTGTCTGCTTGTAAAACAAACAACATAGTAATAGCACCTAAAAATGACTTCATGTACCCTGTTACTCAAAGTTGTTAGAGATGGATAAGGTGCAACAGCAGAAGAACCATGAGATTCCAAAACCAGACAAAACATTGGTGGTTCAGATTATCACATATCAGATAATTTCTGCATCAAATAACTTATTTTAAGGTGTTGAATAAATGCTTTAAACTCATACAAAATATTTAAATAAATGCAAATCTTTAAGGATTTAATTTATTAAATAACTAGCTTATGGATAACATGACAAAAATATACTTCCCTTTCATGACCGTATTTGGCTCGAAGTTCCTGTTGCATTCCGCATTATTGTTTTTTGCTTGGTAAAAAGGAACTTTTAGGCAGAGGTTAGGTCTTTTAATTGTTTCATAGATGATTCAAGAGGCTCAATAACTTCTTTTTGTGGACTGGGAAACACTTATTTGTTCTCTTAAATGTTGCTAACTTACACACATCCTTCCTGTACTACAGGTATCATACTTCACTTATGACCTCTCCACTGTCAGCCTTAAAATTGGTACCATCACTATCCCCTGGTTCAATATTCCAGTATTGATATGTATACTCTCAAAGAATAATTTTATCTTTTCCAGTACTGCACTGTGATTATCCAGGGTCTTGTGAGCAATCTGTGTCAGGAACAAGAAACCAACTCCACTTCCTTAATGGCAGTTAGTGATTTACTCACTACAGAATCACTGGAAAATAAATTACAGTGTAATCTGAAGTCTGGAGAAGCTTTCTAGTGACTCTCAGGGGTTTTAAAGCCAGGAGTTACTTCATTTTTGGCATTACATCTGTATAGTTGAGTTCAGGCCAAGCATTGCTTTTTCACTACAAACTGCCTCAGGGCACAGTGGTTGTTTATCAGCTCTTTCTTTGCCTGTGTACTCTAGCCCCACTAACTTATTAGTTGTCCTCCTTTTTTGTACTATACGCTAACACAAGGCTTTGGGAACTTCTTAGGAAAACTTTAATGTGCTCTTTACATGCAGATGGGAGAAGAAATGAGAAGTTTTGCAAAACCTCAGATAGAGAATTTATCTATGCCATTGTCTTTAATACAGACCTAATTTATCAGTCTTTAGCACTGGAAATGTATTTATTTAACCTTCATCACAGCTTTCCTACAGATATCTCCAGGGGCAAGAAAGTTTAGAACAAAAGGAATGGAGCATTATTTTTCTGCATACTGGTGCTAGCTTGTTGTTTCCATTTTCTCTCAAACTTTTCCCAAATTCTGCTTTACCAAAGAAAGGGTAACTATTATTTTTGTAGCTCCAGCACTTGGGTCTTCATCCTAAGTGCCTTGTGATTACCCCAACCTTTCTCTCTCTCTTTCAAACAAACAAACAAACAAATTTTTATAATAAACAAATCTCTTTCCCAGATGTAGGAGAAAGGTCAGGTGCGTTGGAAGACCTCCAGAGGGAGATCCACTCCATCTAAAATGAATTTTTAAATTTCTTAATGTCAATCCCTAAGTGCTTGCTTTTGGTGAATTGGAGCTTAGGTTTGTCTATCTTCAAAAGCACCATCTTCCCTCTATTGCTGTGTCCTTTACTTGAGGAAGACTGATCCAACAGGTAGATGCTTAACCATTAGACACAACAAAACCCCCAAGCCCCAAATAAAACAAAGGCTGAATTATCTGTGTGTGGGATAGCTCCTCCCTTTTTGTCACATAAATAGTTTGAGTCTCTGTACTAAAGTCTCCTTGGAATGTCAAAGGTCTCTTATAGCTGTTTCTGTTTATGCAAAATTTCTTTTTTCTCAGGCTGTGAGACCAGATCAGGCTCCAAGGAGTCAAGTAATGCTGTAGAGTATAAAATCAAACGTTTCTCATACACTGGAGATGGAACTCTGAGACAAGCATACAACATTCAGAAAGAAGGAACGAAAATGTTTGATGGTATAATTTTTAATAATAGCCACACAGCAGTATTCTAATGATGCCCTACCTGCGGGTAACTATCCCTGTACAATATAAAATGGTTCTTTTATTCTGGACTGCGTGTACTACCTGTGTACTGAATGTTTTTTTTATCTGTGATATTAGAAGACTATTTTGGGAACTCTAAGGTTTTTAAGTGAAAATTTTATGTCTCTTAAAACAAAATACTCAGACTGTGTCTTAGATGTGTCCTCTCTCCCCCTGCTAAGCTTTGGGCCTGTTGACCCACATCAAGCCAAACTGGAAGACAAGCAGGAGTTAAAAAGAGGGTTATGTTATGTAATGACATAATGCTGATGTATGTAATGAATGCTGATGCTTGGGCAGAAAGGAGCCCCAGGCTAATGGCCCAACTAGGAATAAGTGAAGGATCTGGCTGGTGCCTCAGCACATGCTTTTGTCTAGCATATCAACAGCATTGCTGCCTCCTGTTTTTATGGGTCCACTAGGGATGTGGAGTTGGGGCCATTATGACAGGCAAGAACCAGGGAGCAAGACTCCATTTCCAATAGACCTGGGCTTCGTTTGATTTCCTACTTAGAGAACAACTATGCTTTATAAGCTCTTTATTTGTAAAATATGTGCAATTCTGAGTATACAAACAGAAGGATGAATTTGATCCTTATTTTTTGATAGGAAAGTGTTTTTGACATAACATCTGGGCAAGGGAAATCTACCATTACAGTCTGCCTGCTCATTCCTGTGCTTCCTTTCCTGTGTTCAACTGTTTTATCTAGCTGTTATATAGCTTTTACTATGCATGCTTCTTTCTGTACAGCTTCTTAATGGCTTTTTCAGGCAGTTCTGCTTGCTATTTCTCTGGGTAGATAGCCACATACTGCTCTTCTATTTTCTACTCTTAGCCTTAAAAGACTTTATTTTTTTCTGCTTCAGCCATAATAAAAAAAAAAAAAAGAAAAAAAAAAGAAGAAGAAAAAAAAAAAAGAAAGGTTACAGAAGTGCTTAGGGCTGGCAGAAAAGGATAAGCACTTTTCTTGGAAAAATACAGCAGCTGAAGGAATCTAATCTCAGGAACTAGGGTGTGATTTGGGGAGCTTTACAAGGAGCTGGATATGCTACAGGTGTTTCAAATCATAAACTCTGTGATAAAACCACTTTTCAGCACTTTCAGAACCTTTTGGTAATAGGTCAAAATAAAGGAGTGCTCTGTGCTCATGATTTAAATTGGCTCCAGGAGAGACTAAAATGTCTAACCAGCACCTATTGTCTATGACAAAGGGAAAAGAAGAGGCCTCATAAACCATGATGAAGGGCTTCTTACCTATTTGATGGAAGAACAACAATTTCACCACCATTTCTTCCCCTGACAATGGAGCAGGGGGTGCTCTCTGAGGACAGGAAGGCCAGGGTCACCTCAGTGACATACAACTGGCTCTGTAAGTCCCTCTGCATTGTTATAGTGCACTCTTCTTGCACATACAGTGAAGAGAGTTCTGTAAATCTTTTCATCCCCCTGTAGTCATTCTGATAATGGCTAATCCTGCTCTGTGACCATTAGAGTATCAGAAATCAATAGCAGAGACACCAAGAGTCCATGACCCAGCAGTTAAAATTTTACATACAGACACACAATTCAACAGGTGACTGAAGAATAAAGCATTGCATAAGGTATCAGTGCAATTAAAGGAAAGAGATTGTTACTGATGCAAGACATCTTTAGTAACTTAGATGAGTCTAAGTTAACTTACTATCTTATAAATTCCTGGTGGCACTTGCAAGGAGAGGCTTCTTTATGTTCAGTACAGAAAGAGCCATTTTAGTCTGAAGTGTTCTAATATTTTAGCACTAAGCTAATCCTTACATGGCTAAGACAAGTGCATATACCTGTTATTTACTGTTGAGATGGCTTAAGTAGTTTCTGGAAAACACCAGCTCACCTCTTGCACCCTCCCCATTTTTCTGTTTCCTTCAAGGAGTGTTTACCCTAGAGAGTAAGCTATTGAGGTCCCCAAGATGTTGAGGTTTTATTGTGCTGTGTGTTTTATTGTGGTTATATTTTCTAAAGTTTTATACCTCTAAAGGTACCTAGGATTTAAAAATCCTCTTCACTTAGTATGTCTAAAACTTAAAAGTTGAGGGTCAAAAAGTTTACCATTCTTGAAAAGACGACCTTATTATGATATATGGGCCAATCTGTACTTTTCTCATCTATTCATTCCAGATCTTTACAGACACAGTCAGAATTCAAGATAATGGTTACATCAAGCTAAGTTTTAAAACATTTTTAAAAAATACTCAGCATGCCCAAACACTTCTTATTAGAAAAAAAGCTGAAATACTAAGATATAATTTCAAGCCCTATGTATGATCTGATAGAGAATAGGGATTTTTGGGGCTCTGTTGTACAGCCAATTTGTGCTACATATATAGTAAGAGAAAGAAAACTCTTCATCATTATGTTCTTCTTGAAAGGTATTGTTTCCTTCCCTTGAAATACCTTGTTCATTGGCACTGTATCTGTGGCTCCTGAGTAAGCCATCAGTGGGGTAATTTCAAACTCATGCTAACAGTATTTATTTCATTGCATACTAGAAGCCTGCTCAAGATCTAACTTCACCTTGCAACCTTTACATTTTATCAGTTGCATTATGCTCAGTGGGTAATTATTTGACTTGAAATGCCAGCTTCTGCATCTGCTTCTGCTTCGGATATTTGGCCTGTATGCTGGTATATGACAGTTTTAATCTTATGAGGTCACTATTTTATTCTCATGCTGTATTTTTATAAACTATAAACCACCCACATGTTTAAATAAAATAGAGGAGTTTACATTTAGTGTGTTGGAATTACCTTGTCTTCACATTGTCTATTGCTTTTTCCTTTTTCTTTCTTTCTTTCTTTCTTTCTTTCTTTCTTTTCTTTCTTTCTTTCTTTTCTTTCTTTCTTTCTTTCTTCTCATAGCTCTCAAGCTAGCAAAATTATCTAGATTTATATTTTGGCATTTTGGCATTAAGAAGTGTCTTTTTTGTCCTAGGGAAGGTCCAGCTGTGTTCAAAAGTGCTTGCTTTTACTGGAGCAGGTCTCTTTAGTATTCTCCTTTCCATGTGATGCAGTGAGATTATCATGAGTTTAAACAGAATAAACATGTGTCTAGCAGCCTGACATTCTCCCAAATCCACTGGTTTCTAGTGTTCACATCCTGCAGACAAACCCCAGATTGACTGTGGACAAGCACATGGGCTACCTAGGTTTGCTTGCTGACATATTCACTCCCTAATGCCATATCCCATATTGGCAGCATAGGAAATGCCCTCACTTGCAAGAGCTCATGGGCTCTGTCAGTGACTGAAGCTATCCTGAAAACACTATCCTGAAATGACCTTTGTATTCCCATCAAGTGAAACATGTTCTAGACATAAATTTTCCAAAAACTCAGTGTTCAAGTGCAAGATATAGCTTTAAATTGCACCTTATTTCCGAGGCTTGTACTATAAGCAGAAAAGAACAGAGGGGAAAAAAGAAGATGTGGTAAGTTGCAAGAACCTTTGTATTTCGTAGAATGCAAATGGAGATAATGAGGAATGTCCCCTGGGAAATAAATACAGCAGATTTCTTGAAAAACCTTTGCATTGTATCAGGGAAAATGTTTCTGATTCAAGAAGTAAAGAAAGCAACTAAAGGAGAGATTCTTTTATATTTGTTGACAATTGTGAGGAATGTATGAGAATTTGTGGCTGAAAGGTCCAGTTAAGAGTGGCTATTAGAAAAAAGATTCATCTTTGTTCAGGACAAGAAAGAGGAATAGCAGCTGAGGGATAGAAGGTAGGCTACAATAAATTCACAGAATGGGTAAGCAAGATCTCATGTGAAGAAAAATGCTGCTAAATGGTTAGTGCCTTTTAAATAATACACACAATGACAATACTCATCCACAGGTATATTCTACCCCACTGTGAAGAAAAAGGGAGAAAATGCAGTAAGAGATCAGCTCGATTAAAACATGAACTGTGCACAAACCTTAAATACAAGAAAGAATCAAGCTGGAAGCAGAAACTAGGTCAGGCTGCTGAGTACGAGTGATAAATATAACCTGAACATGTAAGAACAAAATTTTAAAAAGTCAAAGCTCAAAACAAGATGCATCTGCCAAGAGATATCAATCAATTTAGACGTGCAATTGTAACACAGGGAAGGTGAAGGAAAGGGTGAATTGGGCAGCTGTTCAGCAGAGAGGAAAACCTGTTGCTGGGTGATACTCAGAAGGTTAAATTTTGTGAGAACTTTTTGCCTTGATCCTTACAAGCATGATCAATTGAAGAATGAGAAGTAGTACAGTAAAATAAAAACATCGGCTTTGAATGGAAAAGGAACAATTTAAAGATTACAGTTTATCAAGTCAGCAAGTGATTATGAGTTTCCTAACGAATTTAAAGAACTTATTGGATACTCATGTTGCACTGGAGTGCATGTGATGAGCTTGAAACTTGGAAAGTTCATGGAGAGAGAGCCAGTGCCTGTCTTCAAATAAGGAGAAAGGAAGATCAGGGTATGATTCAACCAGTAACTTAATTTCTGCTCTCACAAAATGTTTGAACAACTAACCGAAACTGTTAGAACTGGAAGTCGAGGATATGAGTAGCATCCAATACAAAATAACCAAATCCATTTAATTTCCTTCTACAGCAGGACAACAGGATTTGAGAACATAAACATGATTTATCTTTATTAGGGCCTTTTGTATTACCATATGTAACAAATTGTAAAAAGTATGATCTATATTAAGGGGTTTGGCTAGATGGCCTTCAAAGGTCCCTTCCAGCAGAACCCATGCTAGGCTATGATTCTATAAATCACTGACATAGTGTGGATACAGAAGGGTTGGAGTGGTTTCACAAGCCGTGAAATGATGATCAATGATTTCCAACAAATACAAAAGCAGGTATGGTTCACCAGAGATGATTCTTTGGTCTTTGTTCAGGTTTTTTCTAATTATCTGAAGAATATTCCCATTCAATTTTCAGGAGACATGGAGTTGGGTGGCATGAGAAGACCATAGAATTCAAACTGACCTCCAAATTTGACTACACAGCTTGAAAATAGTATGATGAAATTGAGCAGGAACAAGTGTAATGTGTTATTCTGGGGCAAGCGTAATCAACTAGACACGTATGGGAAACAAATATCTTGTTCAATAGCAAAACTTTAGAAAAGGATCTTAGGGCTGCAGTGGATCACAATGTGAGAGTAAGACAAATGGAAAAGGCAAAAGTAATTGTTGAACATTCAGGGAATGCAGTATATAAGTCATAAAATGCTGCTTTCCCTCTGCTTGTTAACATAAGGTAACAGAGCAATAACCCAGTTTGGGACAATGCATTTAAATAAAGGCATCTGACAATTTCAGAGGAAAGGAATGAAGAATGATCATTAAAACATAAAATATGACCTGCACTGAAAGATTGAAAAAATTATTTAATCATTAAGAGACAAGGGCTATGAAGACAGTAGTCAGATATGTAAGAGTGTTGCAAAGAAGATGGTATTTTTTCCCTTTTTTCCATGGTGAATAGGACAAAGAATAATGAAATTATAGTAGGGACGACTGCAATTATCAACTTCGAAAACTTGTTTATGTATAAGGATGCATGACCTAATGACTACCTGTAATCCTTTCTAGCTCCATGATTTTTAAAGTTAGAAGTCAGTTCATGTAGGTTTGATGCTTATGTTATGAGATCCCGGCTGTCAGTCTGTCGTAGTCTGTCTTTCTGTAATGTGAAAATACTTGAAATGAAAAGGGGAACTGAGTAAGGCCCAAAGATGTTATTGGACAGTTAACAAAACAAGGCAAGAAGACATGCACTATTTTGTCTAAAATAAATCCAGTGTAAAAGAAGTATGAGTTATTTTGGCACACATGTGTGAAAATGTGTATGAAAATATATGAAAATTAGTTATTTATCTTGTTTGAGTAGAGATTAGTTTTATGGTTGTAACTAGAAGGGCAACAAACCTGTATTAAATAGCTCTTCACTAAAAAACATAAATAAAAATTTTGTATGTGCTTCCTGAAATGAAGTTTGCCCTATACTTGCGGTATGACATGTTCAATTGATATAATTTGAATAAAGGTTTAAAATTAAGGCTTTATAAACACATTGGATGATATTCTATAAGAAAAAATTGCAATCTACTGCAATTCAGACTTTTCTAAAGGCAAAGACTTTGTTCTGCAAAGCTAATTTATAAATAATTTTCAGTTTAGATGATTTAGCAGTATTCAAATAAGAGGGCCCTCACAGACAAGAAAAATACCTCAGCATTCATGAAACTTATTAAGAGATTTCTAGGGGGCCTTTGGGTTGTGAATACCTCTAGTGTAATATCAGAAGTGCTCATGAGAGAAGAAAAGAAATAAAACCCCAATATAGGTGAGAATGAAGCTCTAGATAAGTACTTTCAGCTCTAGATAAGTAATTTCATCACTACCTTTTTATATAACAGTGAGTTGATTGGATTAAGGAAGGAAAAAAAGCAAAGAAATAGAGAGTTCAGTTTTTATGTCAACTGTCAAAATTTTGGTAGAACCTCTTAAAATGCTCTATTGCTAACATAAATTCTTTATATGGCCGTGATTAGAAAGCTGAGGTTTGTGCCTGCACATTTGTCTAGGTTTTGAATATAATGAGATGCTCAGGTTGTACTTGACTCAAGATAGAGGTACAGGCACTGTGAAGCTGATGCACCCTCACAACCGAAGTAATTTTTATGGTATTTTGAAGTCCGTGCATGTTCCAACCCTTCCAAACCACTCAGCTGAGGAAGAGGTTTGACTATTAGAGAAGGCAGATTAATTTTCCATTCACTAACTGTGGCCCAGTGATGCCTGAAATGCAGGCAAGCAAACTGCACAAAATCAAATTAAAAGCAAAGATGCCTTAAGAAAGTTAGCTGGTTAGAGAGGTGTTTGTGTTCCAGTAAAAGCTGGCTTTTGATATAATTTTCTTTTACATGCTTTAGAACAATCAGTGGAATTTTGCTTAATGTGTATTAAAATCATAATTCATTAGTTTGACTTGTTAAGTTCCTGGTGTATTTAAAACTTCATATTGAAGGATTAAAGGATCAGTCAAGAGCAAGAGTAGTGAATAATGCAGACTTTGGACCTTGTACTGATTTTGGTTGGGATAGAGTTAATTTTCTTCGAAGCAGCTAGTGTGCATTTATATTTTTGATTCGTGATGGAAACAGTGTGGATAAGACAGAAATTTTTATTACTGCTGAGCAGCCCTTACCCAGGGTTAAGGCCCCTTGTGCCCTTCTTCTCACCCCACCAGTGAGGAGGCTGGAAGTGCACAAATTGTGAGGGGAAACAGCTGGACAGCTGAGCCCAAGTGACCAAAGGGATGTTCCAGACCTTGTGGTGTCATGCTTGGCCTATAAAGCTGGGGGAAGAAGGAGGAAGGTGGGGATGATGGGAATGATGGTGTTTGCTGTCCTAAGTAGCCATTACACGTGAAGGAGCCCTGTTTTCCTGGAGATGGCCAAGCACTTGCCTGCTGATGGGAACTGGTGAATGAACTCCTTGTTTTGCTTTGCTTGTTGTCGTGGGTTGGAGCTGAAAATTAATTGACAGCTTTTTAATCCAATAACGCTTCTGCGATTTTGCACATTTAAACTGGCAGGAGGCCCGGAATTTTCTTTTTGATCCAGCGGCGGTGCCTGGGACAGAGTGGGGAGGGGGAGGGAGAGCTCCAGGCCCCAGCCTTGGAGGGCTGGGGCTGAGC
>VZRO01002375.1:274283-362829 GCA_013397915.1 Daphoenositta chrysoptera
ACCTCTTTCTTTTTCTGGAGTTTGGAAAGACTTTTTAAGAACTCTAATACTGACCAGAAATTCCATCTTTGTTAATCTCTTTGTCCTCTCTCCTGAGAAACCTGTGAGGAGAAGTGTGTGCCCTAGAGGGCCCGGGGGGCGGGGTGGGGAGCTGGCAAAAGAAGGAATGTGGTTTTTTTTTTCTTTTTACTTTCTTGGTGTAGTTTTCTTTTCCTGTTAATCCTACCTAGCAACAATAAACTATCTTTATACTTTTTAGAAGTTTTTAGGCCTGTTTTGTCATTTTTCTCCTAATTTATATATTTATTTCTCACAGAAACAAATTAGTGAACTTAGTCACGGCAATGAGCTGGTGTTTCAGCTTGTTCACTAAATCTAACCCGTTACACTTGTGCATGGCTTTAGCTTTACCTGTTAACTGTCTTTATCTCACCACATGAGTTTGTTGACTTTAACTCTTCCAATTCCCTCTGCCATCCTGCTGGTGAGGGAGTGAACAAATGGCTGTGCGGGGCTGAGTTGCTGGCTGAAATTAAATCACCACTACTCCTGATTCTCTTCTCACACCTTCTTTAAAATTTTATATACCAGTTGACTGCAATGGAGTTATTCTTTATGTATACTGGAGTTAAAAAAGACACAATGGCGGTAGAGGCATACATGAACACAGAAATAAAAAATAGGAAAATAGAGATTTCACCTGTCTAGTGCAGGGCTACCTTCATCCTGACAAATGTAATTGCTCCAGACAGTGATTCTGAATCTGCAGGACAAGCGGGTTGCAGGTAGGGCTATGCTGCACTTCAGTAACCCAGCCATATCCATGCTGTAACATGCTCCAGTCCTGGGACCCACTGGATGCCCTTGCAGATTTCATTATTGTTTTGTGTGTGGTTTTTCTGATTTAAAGCGCCTGTGAGCGTCTTAGGAGAGTATTGCAGCCTGTGAGATTGTAATGATTAAAAACAGCAACATTTGTCTAAAAGCGGAAAAAGAGGGGTGTAGCTCATGTCACTGTCTCTGCTGGCACTCAGGGAAGATCATGATGGCTGATGTGGTGTCTCTACCTAGCCCCTCCCAAACCCACTCTGCTTCTCTGAAATGGGAGACTCCCACAACTGCCTCCAATGCCAGCTGAAACAGGCAGCTCTATCTGCAGGAACGTGCAGTGCTTCTGCACTCACATCTTTTTGTAGGGACAGAAAAGGGAAAGCAGGAACAGTCCTAAAGCTCTGTGGGAGCACCTCTGTATTTCAGGATTTTCCATGAAGAGACATGTCAAGGAAGTCAGCCTTTTCTTCTGACTTGAGGAGTCACTTGGAAAACAGCCCACATGGAAGGAGTTTTGCTAAGCTGAGGGCCGAAAGCTGCTGTATGTTTGCTTCAGTGGACTGAAGAAGCTCTTGTGCATGTTGTCTGTCTTTCAGTCGTCTTCTCTGGATTTTCCAGGGCTGTCCAATTTGATAGTGAATTGTCCAGTTCCCTTGATAAGAAAATCCTTGAAATTCTTTTGGGTCTTCCAGTTAAGGTGCCAATACCAGACATGGAAAGCAAGACAATACTCATCTGTAGGAGAGCTGTGGGATCCTATTTTCTGTCCACAGCTTCTCTATGCTTTGTATAGGAACCGTGTAAGGACCTTGGCTTTACAAGGACAGAAAAGCCCTGGGTATGGTTAGGGAAAGAAAGATTCTAAGCCCTCAGTGAATGACCAGGAACATCTATGGTGGTGTGTAGCATGGCAGGAGCACTCACCAGGATACCCTAAAAATAGGAGAACTTCAGGCAGAGCAGTTTGGATAAGAGAATTTTCAAGAAAGGCTTTTCACGTAGAAATTCACCACAATGACAGGAAATGTCCTCCAAGTTACTCTTAAGGCTTTTGGAAATATTTTTATTTAAATACACATTGTCTCTCATAGCTTTTCAATCTTCAGGCTTCATTTACCTTGAAGTTTAGTTCCCTCCATATGTTTACCATCAGCTAAAGCACCAGAGCTGATGAGCAGCTTGGAAATGTTTTGTCACACAGTATATGAGTTTTTTTGCTTTTCAGCTAAATGTTTTTACATTTAACTTGCACTCCTTCTGAGAAGAGCTGAGTCTTGACTATTAGTACTGTTATTTCATACTTTCATAATAGCTATTCATTTATTTGATGAGTGAATTTTTCCATTAAGGATTTTCAAGCCCCACATCACAGCAGTGTGGAGCTGCAATTGCAATTTGATGCAACCTTGGATTGCACATAATTAGTGCGGAATGGTGCATGATGCCGCCGTCTTCCATACGATGAAAGCTCTGTCTTAGATGGTGCAGAGCACTTCCATTTGACCTAAGCAAAATTGACTCAATTTGGCAAATCAATCTCCCTAAAGAGCATCTTGGGACTTAATAACAAGCATACAGTATGATAAAATGTTTGGTAAGTGCAAGGGTAAACAGGAATCTTATTACAGAAAGCTATTAGATAAATTTGCAAATGGATTTGTTTGTTTATCTAAGTTTATTAAAAATTCTGATGTAGTTCTATAGTTGAATGATCTGTCATTATACTTCATAATTATATTCATTTGACTTTCAGATTGAATTTTGTTTTTTACTGTTTTAGAATTTTATCAATGAAATCTAGGAAAGCAAAAGCAGAAAAAATTCAAATTTGATTGTAATAAGCATAATTCAGGATAGGGTTAGAGCTCAGTCAATTCTTTTGGCCAGTTCTGAAGTCAGCAGATAACATTTAGAGTCTGTCAATTTTTATCAAAATACTTTAGAAAAGCATGGGAGTAGGAGAAGAGCAGAAAAATTAGTGGTGTGATTCAGGACTATCGTAGTTGAGGAGACAGCAGATTTAGGGACTATTCTCTGGCATGACATTTGTAGTTGATAGCCAAAGAAAGTTTGTGCTCCATTAGAAATGATATTTTATTAAATACATGGCTGTTTGAAAAATAGCACTTGAGAGCACTTTCCAGAAGCCTTCATTTCCCCCTCCAGTCTGGAGGAAGGTTCATTTACTTTGGTCAACATTGCTTGCACAACAGTCATGTAAATTCTCACAGCCTTTCCCTTCTCTGTTGATTTTACTAATAGATTTTTAAAATTTTTATCTTTGCTTTTATAATAATTTCTTGCTGTCCCTTCAGGTTTTTCTGTGCTCTTTCCATGAACCACTTACAACATTTTAAGTGCCCTTTGAATATTTGTATTTGATTCTTACTTACGTTTAGTGCTTCTTCTCTTGACACCTCTTCTGACAAACTCTTCTGCCTTTTCTGATATTAACCTCATGTGTTAAAAAAATTTGTCTCCTTTTAATGTGTTTTATCTGAATATATTGGTTATAAGAAGTGGTAGATTACTGGTGGCTTCATTATTCCCTGGAACTGATGCAGATAGAAGCAGCAGCTCCCTCACAGTGAACTCTGTCCTGATCCAGAGTGCTCTGCCTCTTAGTAGCAGGGAGACTTCTCCTGTTGCAAAGGTTGGTAAAAGCAACATACATTGAATAGCAGCACAACTCCTTTCACAGGGGCTAGAGGTCAGTGCCAACTCCGTTTTTCAAGATGTCCATGTGTTCTGGATCCCAATGGCTGACAGGGCAGGTAAAATCTTCCGTTGCGATTTCTGAACACTATCTTGCTTAGCAGGACTGTGAATCACCAGTGATCAAACAAGATTAGACTTGACCTTCTACTCTGTTTCTAGAAAAAACAGATTTTTCAGTCTTCATTCTACAACTTTTGTCATCCACTGCTGCATCAATTGACATGTGCTCCACAATAAAATGTTCAGCAACTGTCCTGCCCAGTCTCTTAGTGTTGCAACCAAGCTTCCAAATGCACTCAACCAAATCTTTTTCTCCTAGATGAGAGTTGCCATCAGCTGCTTCTCTGTGGTGTCAAGAGCCCCAACAGCCCTGCTGGGACATCCAAGAAACCACCTGCATGCCATGAATCCATTGAGGTATCCATACGACAAAATTCTGTGCGTCATGTCTACTGTGAAATACAAAAAATGCATAGTGCACCTTTGAAGTCACAGTATTGGGAGAAACACAGGATTTAGGGAGAAGCATGAGCAGGGCCACAAAGTTTGACAGCTGTCCAAATTCACAAGTTTAACATGAAGCTCTCTGCTGAAGGTAACAGCTCACGCACTCTGACAATGTACAGTCAGACACATAAATATTAATACATAACAGAATTAATTTAAACAACCAACAACACAGAATAATAAAACAGGGACATTAGATCACCCTTAGAAACTGTTAAACTGAAGAAACTCCGAAGACTCTTCTATGCCTAAATACTGCTGTATTGTACCCTCAGTTCCTCAAAGCCCTCATGGGAATCCATAGTTCTTAGTCTCAAAACTTGTTACCAAGGAATGATAGGCTGAAAAGACAAAAAAAACACATGAAAATCTTGTAATACTATAAATTTTGAAAATTTAAATGAGAAATTATGTGCTTGTTATCAGCATTTTTTTTCAGCTGTTGTGTTGGACTAAACACAAGACTTTGAAAGTTTTTGTTTCTTTCCTGGACTAATAAAAAGAGGAGCCTCTATAAACCCAGAACATCTATCAAAACTCACCAAACAGACATGCTGCTTCTTTTTCAGTGGGGGCAGATTAGCTTTTGCAGAGTAATTTCCTAATACTTTCCCTAAAACCACACTTTTGAAAGCAATACCACAGTTTATAAAACCTTTGAAATGAGGCATCTCATTTTGTGCTTTGATGCTTGCAGTTATTTAATGATGTTTACCAAAGAATGTTTGTGGTAAGTACATTTTGCATTTGAATGGTGCTATGTAATCAATGTTAAAACACACAAGTTTGCAGATATTAGGCTATATTTCTGACTAAAACTGACTAAATCCTTGTCCTTTATTTCCAAATCAGTGCTGGGATAACTTGACATGCTCAGTGAAAAAACTTTTGAGAATCTCAAATGTTTTGAATCCAGTAAACACCAGATTACTCATTATTCTGTGGAACAGAATGTCAAGCATTTTTGTTGGGTTGATTAGGCACAAAAAGTGGAAAATCTTTCATATCAGCAGGAATGGTCTCTTCAAGATGTTCATGTCATAGTTCTTCCATTTTCAGGCATGGATTTAGGCTTTTCTTTCCACTGAGTCCATTGAACAGGAAACAACAAGTGCCTTCTAATTTTCTGGGTTGATGTGGTTTTTAAGTATAGCCGTTTTTCTCTGTTGAGCAATAAACACCAAGGCAGTGTTGCAGGCAGTACTTTCTCTTCCCTATCTTTAATGAAGATTTTTACAGCTAGTCTTCTTTGTATTTCTGATACAGCCTGACAAGTTCAGAAAATTAAATCATGAAGATTTTCTTCGCAGTATTTAGCAAAACAGCCTAGAAAGGAGATGGCAATCATTTTCATTTTTAGTACAGAAGCTCAAAATTGTAAGGCAAGCTCTGTTACCTTTTGCATAATCCATGGAACAAAAGGTAGAAGAACAAATCTAATTCCCACCACAATCTTAGCAGCTCCTAAATCCTTCAAGGATACTTGTCTTGGATTTTATTACATTTGGAAAAAGAATAATCCAATTTTCTATTGCTACTGTATAAAATTGTTTGTTCTTTGACTAAACATTATTTCCTATCCCCAGATCCTCATGTGATTTGAAAACACTGCCCACATCACTTCTATATATGGATGTGTTGCTGCTGGCAGAGAAATGGCTACAGAGTTTTTTACAAAGTTTTTATCAATCATCATTTGCCTCTGAAGAGATATACTTGTGTTATCCTAGGAATACATAGGTGTGGTCATTAGCGGGAAGGCAGAAAGAAGAGCAAGGCATTCTTTTTCTTCTGAATTTTTTCAGTGCAGGCTTACACAGAATTCCCAGGACACATTGCATTTGAGACAGCAAAAAAAATGTTCTTGCAAACCTGCAAAAAGTCTACTGTATATTCAGATGGGATGAAGTCAGCATAATGAAAAAGTAGTTCTGGGTTCCTCCTGAACCTCTGAAAAAGGCACAAGTACTGGCTTTTAATGCTCTGTTGCTTTGCTATTCAAACAGACCAAAATATCAGTCATGTGCTTTTTCATATGTCTGAATGAGCTCTCTTGACATTTCAAGGCTTGGTGCACAGTGGGCCGGTTACTCGACTTTTAAATTTCCCATTCAGCTAAATATACACATTTTCATGGTGCCTCTTCTCCAGAAACCCACTTAACAGACCTTGAAAGACCTTTTTTTTTTTTAAAGTATATCTTATACTTCAATATTTGTTGTACAAATTCTCCACAAACCACTGGCAACACCAACTTTCGCTGGGCCAATAGGCCCATGAGTATTTGTTAGACTGTGGACAAGGGTGGTTTTGAAGAAACAGTGTTAGATATTTCTTCTTGAAAACAGCTCTAGGCAGCTCTGGTTGATATTATGTCATTGTCTGATAGCCAGGGGAACTAACTTTCAGCTCCGACTCCAAAGGAGACCCCAAGGACCAGTCTTAGTCAGTAATCAGAAATCTAACAGTGTTACTTGCTGCAAGACAACAAATTGTTTTCAATGGTGTTAGAAAAGATATTCTTGAAATATTTCTGCCTGCCTCCTACATATGACAAGTGTTTCTGAAAAAATGCATCTTGGTGGTTACACCTTAGTAGGTAGTAACAGGTCATCTGGTGAATTGTTGCTCAGAGAGAAATTTTCATTTTTCTGTACCCAGACAAGCTGCCAACAAAATATTCTCTCTCACAAAAATATTCATGTTTTCGACTCCAAATATTGTTCACTATTTCTTTAGTCCTTCAAACAAGTGGCCTCACTGAACAAAGACACAACCGTTAGAAAAAGGAACACATGACAAGGCTGCACACGCCACCTGTAGCTCTGGAAGGAATCTGTGTGGTTGCTGACTGCCTGAGAAGCACCCTCACGTATTCCTGCCATGCTGGAGCAGTGACGGTCCCGCTGAGCGCCCTGTGGAGCAAGGCGTCCCTGCGCACGGGGAGGCAGCTTGGCAGCACCTGCACATCTTCCTTCCCCTTCAGGGACTAGATGTACGTCCTAAGAAAGGATGCCACGTGGCAGTCAAAAACCTGCACACAGCCAAGACAGGTGTAATCTGGTTTAGGGTCTGGAAGCAGCAGGATAAAATTAAGCGTGGGTTAAACACCACCTTGGCATTCACCCAAGGTCTGGGGTAGATTCTGCTACGTTTGGTGTTGCCATGGCTACACGGGTGATTAAAACACACTCGAGAGTTTCTGTCTGAATGGCAGATTGTCTTTGACTACATTTAGATGTATCTTGTGTTCTGTCACTGGGACCATGAAAACTTTTTACTGACTTGGTCTGTAAGCCTAACCTCCCTCTACCCCAAAACTGCTCTGCAGAAGTAGGTTGTGCATTATTGAATCTGCTTTTAAATAAAAATAAAAATTAATATGGAAATTAAGGAGCCACAAATTTCAGTGCTAATATTAAAACAGTTTTCATTATTTTAGAGAAATATCGTACTCAAATCGTTGTTCACTCCATGATTTCTAAATGCGCAGCTGAGACGAAACTTTCCTGTGTCATATTTTCATACCAAAATTTAGCTCTGAATAACCATTGGGTGTAGTCTTGTACTCACAGAGGACACTCCAAAAGTGATTTGATTGCTATGTCTTTGTCTTTGACAAGAATGAAATCTAATGAAGCAAAGCATGTTTTCTTCACAAGTGAATTCAGTGGTTCATGAAATGGGTTATCTTGCATTTTTGTCCTCAGCCAATTTTCCCTGTCCTGCTAAGGAATGAAGGATTTGGGTCAGTTTAATGTAAGACTATATACACAAAACAATGCAAAATAACTGAAACCAACCTTAACTTTTTTGCGAAATAATTTACACTGAGACACTGGAATCTGGAAAACTCTCAGAAAGGAAGACTGGCTGAAACAGGTTTATATACTTTTATGGAAGATGGATAACACATTCTGCTTGGCAAGGAAGCCCAGGCTTTTACAAAGCCCGACAGACTTCTTTGAATACTAACAGAGTGTCTCTGTTTGTGGAAACACAGCATTCCTGTTTTGTCTCCTCTCTTTTGAGCTGGCTGCATGCAACATTTTCTTTTTGGACATCTTTGTGTTATAAAGGTCAGTGGGGCAGTTTTCACTTGCCTTTGAAGATAAGGGTCAGGTTTACTGATGGCTGCTGTACTCCAGCATCACTTATTACCCTGTGCTCAGTAAAAGGACTAGCAGCATCAGCTGAGGATTTCTCCACTTTATGTGAATCAGGAGTAATTCAAAGACTAGAGAAAGGATAAGTTCTGAGCCCTACTTTTCATAGTTACTCTCTGGTTTACAAAATTAAATAGAAAAAGGCATGAGTTCTTCCTTCTGTTTTGATGTAGTAATTTCTTTGCAGTGACTTTCAAAAGCAAATGTTTCAAAAGACAAAATTTTCAGCATTCTGAAGGCACAAAAGTGAAGTTAAAAATGTAGACTTCTTACAGTCACAGTGACTCCAACACTGAAAAGCTGTGCTGGTATGGAAGAATGTGTAATGATATATTCTTTAAATTTTTGGGCCTGCTTTGCCTTTCTCCTAATTCATATCTCACAGAAGCAAATGAGTGAACAAAACCACTACAGATTCTTACAGACATGGAGCTGAATTCAGAGCAGCTGATGCTGTAGTGGATGTGACTCTGTGGACCCTGGTATGCCTTGAGCACTGGGAATGTTTGTAATATTCTGTGAGATCTGTCATAGTGTCAGCTCCACCTCATTTTCACGTTGTTTTGCTTTCATTTCCATGGCTGTTTCCAGCCACATTGAAAGCACATAAGTGAGGTTAACAGCTGGGTACATAGGAATAGGGTCAGGAAATTAAACCGCCACAGGTTTCCTAGTAAGTGGAAGGTAAAGCACTACGGTATGTGGCAGGAAATTTTCTCAGCATGTACATAGATAGACAGTAGTTATCCACTTTATCTGACCTTTACTTTCTCCTTCTTGAGTGCAATCATACTCGGTTATTTATGCACTTGGTATTAGAATTTCATGCTGTTATATCTGCATACACGGCAGGTGTGTGTTTAACCATGGATATGTCGCACACAAAACACCATTACTACATCAGAATACACAAAGGTATCTTCTAGTACATCCAAACACATTGTTAAGACCTTCAATTATTGACCTGCCAAACTGCCTTACAGGGTTTCCCGTCTTTCAGAAAAATTCATCACTTTTTTGTTATGTGATGGTGGAGCAAAACAGGAAACTGGATAGCAGCTATCTAATCTTTTGGTTTTCCCTCTTCTGAACTGGTTTTATCTTGTACTCTCGATTGCTGGTATTGGTCAGGAAAAAGCTTTTGCATGACTTTGCCAAAACCTCAGAAAATAACATTTTTTGGTTTTCTATTCCTTTTTCTTTCCCCATTGCCAAATAAACATTTCTACATAGATATAGATATGCAGGCATCAAAGCACCATGAAAAACACTAAAAGTCAACCACTCACACTCTAGAAAGGAGATAACAAGGAGAAAGGGGTAATGTTGCCTCTTTTTTGTCATGCAGCTGGTAGTCTACTAACTCTCATATCTTATGAAGACAGATTATTTTAGGTTCCAGAGAGAGTGAGAGATCAAGCACAGAATAAAGATAGTACTCTGTGGGGACCTGTGTGGTGGCCTATAAGGCCAAAGAACAAAAGCATCAATCTCCTCCTGAAAGGCAGCAGCCAGGAGATCTCCTGTGGTTAAGGAGAGCAGATTGGCTCCTCCCAAGATCCTTTGTTCCCTCATTATGTATGCACCTTTCATTACTGCTATTGGTTTTGTAGGTCTCCTCCCCTTTTCTACCCTATATGTCTCCCCTTCCAGATTGTTCTCCCTTCCCTGCTCTCCCATTGCTCCCCGTTCCTGGCCACTCCTTCGGGTTTTCCCTGTTGGCCCCTGTACCTGAACCCCGCCCATGCACCGCCCCTGTGCCCTGAGACCATTGGCCCTCGTGCTCTCTCCGCCCTCCTCGTCCCCATACAAAACCCCACGGCCCTGCTGTGTCTTTGTCTTCGCCTCTGGGAACCTTCATGCCATGTAAATTAAAGTTCTTCTGTGGAACCCCCATGCGGGGACCCTCCCTCGCCTCCTTTATCGCCGCCAGGCTGCGGGGCCGTGCTCTCTGGGAAGGTTGCGGATTGCCACGCCGTGCCAGGCTTAAAAAGGCACCGCAACAGTACTCAGCCTTTCCTTTCTGCTGCATGTAGACACGCTGTGTCCCTGTGCTGGGGTGTAATTGCTGCTGGAAGTTACAGCCATTTTCAGTTTCAGCTGGGAACCTTTGGAGCTGAGTTGCCAGGGTGTTCCTTCTCTCCTGCTGACAGTCTCGTACAAAGAGCTTAAGTGTCATGTGGCGATCAACACCATCTGGCAGGGTGACACTGGGGACCCGCTGTCCTCCTGCCGTGCTGCAGGCTGTCAGAGTTTTCAGTTCCCGAGTCAAACCTCCATCCTGAAACTGAACAAGTCACAATTTTTAAACCCTCCTCTGAGTTCCCAGGTGGATAGCAGCTGGGCATATCCCTGCAGATAGAGCAGAGCTGAAAATCTTCAATAAGGTTATGGCACTGAAGTGATAAGGCCAACACACGTACTTAAAAAAGGAAATGTTTCACAGATGGCTAAAAAGTGGAGTGCTGGCCTTTGGGCTAGAGTTTGAAGTTCTTGTTTCATTCCACCTACCCTGGACTGAAATAGAAACTATTAGAGAGAAAGAGGAAGAGGTGAAGCCCAACATTCGGGGATGAGCAGGATGTAGCTTGCAGCTCAGCTTGCAGGCTCCTTGTTCCTTGAAACATGGCAAAAGAAAGTAGCTGAGAAAACTCAGGAAGAAAGAATTCATTTTTGTTGGAAAACATTAGTCAGCTTGTGATTAAAAATAAAAAAAATCTTTTTGTATAAGAATTACAAGCCACCCTCATCTGGGATATTATGACAGGAGATGCCCAGGAATGCAAATTTTGGTAGTTAGGACACAAAAAGCAAAGTCAACCATGACAAGAAGGAGTATATTGAAATATTCCTTCTGAAAGGATTAAGAAATACCTTCTGAAGACTTTTTCTTTGAAGTTTGAAAAGTTCCAATGTCTGATGATTTTTTTCGCACAATTTTGTGATCAAGTTTATGCACATTATTACAAAGAAGTTTTTTATTCTTGCTTGAAGTGCATATCTCTGTAACCCAAAGTGTGGTGTTATGATAGCCTGAGCTTACTGTGAAAACATATTCCATTTCCTTCATTGCCCTTGTGTAATTTCCCATTTTTATGGTGTTATTGTTCTTCATAACTAGTATCCTGTATTCTTCCCTTGCAGACCACAGAGAGTAGTAGAGGATGACATAGATTCTTTAGACAGAAGCCATCTGTGAAATTTATGTATTTACATTAATAGAAAACAGTGAACTTGAGTGATGCTTTTGCAGTTTTATGTACAGCATAAATCATTTATTTGTCCTCTGTTTGTGACAGTCTGCAGTTTAAGCAAATTATTTGCTGACAAAAAACGTAGCCTAAAATGTAGTTTCAGAAGCTTTGCTGTACTCTTTTATCTGCTCCCATTTCTTCATGGAGCATTTTGATCTCCCCTGAAGAAATACTTTGAAAGTACAAGTCTTTTTTTTTTTTTTTTTAATGTGCTGCATGTTGGGTAATAATATGACGACCATGTTCTAATTGAGGAGAAATGACTTCTCTTTAAAATCAAGAATTTTCAAAGTTTTTCCCGCAACGACTAGATTTTTTCAGCCGTGTGCACAGAGGGATTTCCTGGTACCTGCTTCACACTCCTCCTTCCCACAGCTTGGTCTCCTTCCCCCTTGTATCATGCTGTTTCCTACGTGGGCAGTTTTTAGAAAAAAATGCAAAAAGCACCTTTTAATTTCTGCCTTTCCAGTAACCGAATGATTCATTGCAAAGCCAGTAGCAGAATGGTCTGATTAGAGCTGACCTGGCACAGCAGCACTCCCACCTTACACAGAGTATCCATTATTTCACTACATGGAATGTTATTTTGGCTCCTGCTGGAGCCAATCTTGATGTGACAGAGAAACTTTAGCCTTCAGAGAGTGGGAAGTAACATCCCAGCATGACGGCCTTCTGCAAGTTCTTACCTCCTGGAGAAGAGAAGTCAATTAGGGCTGCTGCCAGAGAGAGAGATGCCCCCCTCCCCTCCTTTCTCAGTGCTGATCTTACAGGTAGGCAGGAGGAGGTGAAGGCTGTGCCATAATGGGTAGGTCTTCTCTCTCCTTTCACCTGCAAATTTTGGGCTTGGGAAAGAGCAGAGACAAGTTCTTCAGAGTGTCACTGGCAACACCCTGGCCAGATTTAACTTCTAGGGGTGAGATTACAGAATTAAAAATCTTGCTCAAATTCAACATGATTCATTGCCCAGAAATAAGTGCAGGCAGGACTCAGAAGTTGCCTGCTCAGTGGGAATTTATATCCAATGACCGGTGTACTTGGCTACAGGGTTAGGATATTCCTGGAATGTAGAAGTGTCTATGTCCAGCTACCAAAACCTGTTCAGCGTGACTTCTCCAATCCCCATCGTCCTGCCTCTTTTTACCCTGGCTTCCAGTGTTGCATCATCTTTCACCCCAGAGTGATGGCAGAAAACTGGCCAACTGCAAATGCCTCAAATAGCCTTTAGCAACTGAGGTGCAAATGGTAGATAAAGCTCCAGTGAATGCAGCAGTTATTGTGGTCATAGTCCTCATATACTGAGATGATAGTTCAGGGAATAAGTCTCTTTTCAGTACTTCCCTTTCTCCCTCCTTCTTCTTCTACCCAATACTACAGCCTGTTAGTGCTTTCTGGCAAAATTAGAGAAGTGTCAACAACAGGCGTGTATTCAGGAAGCTTCACTTCTGGTGCTGGAGAGGACAACTGTCTGGCTTGTAGGAAAATAAGTGTGCTGATATATCTGCACCCTTTGACTCCAGCTCTTCCCTTTGTCTGCTATGCATTCTAGTTTAACTTCCTTCTGCATCCAGCAGCAGTGATACATTTCTGTCTCTGTCTCTGCATTGCAGCTTCCTTTATTATTCCTTGTAAATCAGCTTTTAGGCTCTAACTTCAAAGTTACAGGTCTGCTTTGAGTGGGATATGGACTCGATGGCCCTCAGTGGTCCCTTGCAACATAAGGTGTTCCCAGGTGTATGATTCTGACTTCACTTTGACATGTTTTAATGGCAGGTCACTTTCAGGGATCTGTGCCAGACCATGAGTTTGTCTCATTGCACATTTGTTTGGAGGATTGAACGGCTGGATCTGTTTGAAAGGTAAGGTAAACTACAAAATTTGTGCTGTGAAAAGAGGTGTCAGACATGAATATCTGTTCACTTGCACGTTAGAACTGGAATATGGTTGCTGAAATTGGATGTGGACAACAGATTTGTAAATTTTACTTAAAACGTGTATTCCAAAAAAGAACATCATCAAATACCTCTCCCATGTTAAAGAGAAGCAGATTTCAGGATGAAATCTTGAAGACATATATGCACTCAGCTAAAAGTTGCTCAGCTCACAGGCACAAGGTCTGCAGGTTTTTCAGCCAGAAAGAAAAAGACTTGCAGAGCAAAGGAGGTAGAGAAGGAATCTAACCTCCCAGGGAAGGAGTTTAACAGACATTTTTCTCTTTTCTTTGTTCATGTTTTTATGTGTTCTATAAACATAAGAACTAGCATGGTAGAATTCATCTTGTCAAGGAGTTGAGCATCTGGCTCTCTAAGACTGTTTACAGTGCAGATGTGTTGAGCCTGGGTCCCATCATAATGACAAATAATTCTCACTGCTCTCTTTGACTGTCCCTTTCTATCTGTATCAATTGTGTGCCTTGTCATCTACTTAGATTAATTCAAATTACAAATACTTTGTGACAGACAGGTGCTGTCTTGTTCTGTGTTTATGAGATACTTAGTATGATTAGGTGAACATTTGTTGGATCACTGGTTTTTAACCTGCACTTGTGCCATGGACATATGCATCTGGGAACTGTAGCCCTTCTGAAACTTGTCTTCATTCAGCTAGGGAGCAGCTGTGCTACTTTAAGTGACAGAAGAGGAAGCAGGAGAGCATTTTGAATTTTAGGAAGCAGAAACCTCTGTGGTCAGTGGAAAAAGACTCATCTGTGTCTCTCTTGGTGAAAACACAGTGACTGTGACTGCTTTTGTAGTATTAACATATCACGAGCACAAGCTGTTCTTGTGGCATTTTTGGCTTGGCTGTCTCATAGGAAAAACGGGATGAGAGGGAAGAAAAGGAAATATCAAAAGGACTCTGAGTATCTGGTCATGTGTATGTGTGTACATGCATGAGGTGGGAAGGGGGACAGAAATAGTAAGGGAGCAAAAATATAAAGGGTATGGAAGGTGGTAGGGAAATGAGCAGAGGAAAGCAAACCTAAGAGGAAGCAGATTTCACCCCGTAAAAGACAAAAAACAAAACCTGCCAGGGAAAGGATGCATAAGGGAAAAAATCCCCAAACCACCACAATGGAAAAGTTAAAAAAAAATTAGGCATTCTTGGATTACTTCCATCAGTTTTGTCATAAATCACATTAGACTGTTTACCAGCCATTTCTGTTGTCTTCTGATCTTAGTGGTAAACATATTACTGAACTACCACAAAGAGTCCTTCTGGTTAAGTTTGTCTGTGAAGTGCACAGGAGTTAGACTGAGAGAGAAATATTAACTTTGTCTTTCTGCTTACATAGTTATCTAAGGGGTTTGATTATTTTTAGATTTTCATAAATAAAGTATCTATGACTGTATTTCTGTCCTTTATTGTTATGACCAACTACTGAAGATATCTGAGAGAGCAGGCAAGGAGAAGCTGCATGAATTTTTTTTGTAGTTGGCACTCTGTCTCTTCCACTTTCTGTCCCATTTCACTAAAGAGAAGGTTTTTATAACCATGGACTGACATCTCGCACCCATCTTTCGATGATGATGGCATTTCAGACAAACACAGTATTCAGTGCGGATGCCAGAGTTGTTGGTACAGCACTGGGCGAGCTGTGGCTTTTTAGAGACTTTGTGCCTGTGTGGAAAGAACAGCCTGCTGAGGGCTTGTATGAAGAAGAAATCCCTTGTAAATGCTGAGGAGACTGTGATTAGGTATGCCTTAAAGAGTATGTCCTCATCCCTCCATGTGAGGTAATCCAGATGTGTCTCTGGCAGGAGTCCTTGGGAGGAGGCCCCTGCCGTGTCTCCCCATGGAGCCAGCCAGGGAGGAAGGTGCCATACAGACATGTGGCTGCTCCAGCACCTGTGCTGTGCAAAGGTGTAACCCTCCTGCTCACACTGAGGACATCTGCCCAGGGACTGAAATGCATCTACATCCCTGCTCTGGAGCACAGCTGAGTAGGATGGGTGGCTGTGCCCCTCAGGGCTGCACTGGGAGCTCCAGGAGACAGCACGCTGGGCTCTGCTTGTTCTCTTCATCAACTGTACCTGCCATGACCTACGGGCAGGGTAGAGCTGATAAATTGCATCTGCTTTTGATGAGGGCAGCTGCACAGCAAGAACTCGAGCCACAGTCAAGAATATGTACCAGCAGAGAAACCATGACCTGAGGCTGGCAATGGAGGATGTAGGGATTTCCAGCAATATTTAAGTCTCACCAAGACTGTGGGGAGCTGGATATCCCATTGGTGTCCGTGGAGTAGGTGGGATTATTGGTTTCACATACAATTTTGTATTTGCATTTTTTATTGTCTATTCTCTTTCTAATTTTAATACTTTGATTTTTCACTTTTTCCTCTGTGTAATTTTAGTTAAGTAATTTGGCTTTTAGTTTTGACTCAGTGCCTTGGGACCAATCTATTCTTTCTTGTTGTCATTTCTGTCCATGGCATAAGCTCTGGATGACATATGTAGTCTGTCTAAATATCAAAGGTTTTTTAAAAAGAGAGCAAACAAGGAAAATGTCAGGAAAAAACATCATAGATTAGCTGTGATTTACATGGGAAAACATTTTTAAAATCAAAGCTGATTGCCAGGATAACTTCTAATGTTGAATTCTGGCAGAAGTCCCCGTTGCTGGTAAAAAGCGGACACTGTTCTTTGAACAAAGCCACCCACACCTAAAAAAGTGATTTTATCATGGGGGCAGATGACTGCAGTGCAGCTCTTAAAACCTGAATTTTTACCACAGTACTTCCATGGAACTGCAAGTTGACACATTTCCTGACTCCATGGCAGAGCACATATTGCAAAATCTAATGTGGTTAATACAAATCTAACCCACATTTCATGTTGACCAAACAGGTGTTATCTGTTCTGTTTGCCAGAGTCTTCTTGCATCCCGTTTGTAAAATGGACATAAGATAGCAGTTCCTAGGAGATAAGCTCTCATGTGAGAGCTGGAACCTTTCTGTCTCACTCAGGTTAACTCACTGATTAAGCAGGTAGCTGCAAAGCCCAAGCCGGAAGTCTTATTAAAGAATGTCTGTGAAAATCAACAATGTTTCTAGCCCTTGAAATACTGTGGGGATTAAAAAAAAAATCTATTTTCAATTAGATACATTGAGAAATCACTTTGTACGAATGATTAAGAATTAATACCGTCAAGAGCAATAAATTGTCGTTTTACTGTTAGTCACTGAAGATATAGGCAGGAAAAAGGAGCAGTTTTCAAAGAACTTGGGAAGAGGAACACAACTTAGAGAAGTCTCCAAGAAAACATGCTGTTCTGTATTTAGCTGGAGTGCTCCCTGTGCCTACTGAAAAGGGTTTTCTTATAGAAATAAGTAGGCCTGTTACTTTATAATCCAGCATGTGCTTTATGAGACATATGGTCAGGGGGCTAGTGAGACTCACAGCAAGGAATAAAATCTAATTAAGAAGCAAACAAAGCTGAGTAAGGCATGTGTGTGCCGACCAGGCAGAAGCATCCAGTGGAGTTGTGTGCACGGATGCAAACAGTGTTTGACTTGAGAAATGCAACTACTAGGGACACACTATGCAACTACTAGGGGTACACTATGCAACTCTGATGGTACCAACGGGCAAACACAAGTTTCTTGTTCACAACAAAACATTTCTGGAAGTCATAGCAGCTCTTCTATGAATTGCTTCACATCACCTATTTTACTGCAAAGTAAAATTGAGAGGAAAGAGTAGAGTCAATTAAGGCCCTGTTAGGAATTTTAATGGACTATAAAGATGTATTTCATGGTGCTGATGTGCAGATGATGATGGGGAAGTCATGAGATTACTGGCAAGCCAGCAAAGAAAAGGACTTATATACACTGATGAGTAGACCAGCAGTCCTGTAAATGTCAAGAAAACTTTTAGAACATCCGAAGTTTTATATCAGAAGCTGATATTTGCATAAAATCTCTGAACAGAATTCCCCCTGTCAAAGACCAAATTTGAATTTAGCATATGTCCTCTGAAAGACTGTACAGCATGGTAATGCCCCAGCAAGTCAGACTATAACACTGCAAAGCGAATGTTCGGGGGTAAATATTGGACTAAACATAGGCATACTGAAGCTGAGGAAAAGTCAGATCCTCTTAATTAGGAATCTGCTGGCTTCTGAAGAAATTTGGACAGTCCCAGGGAAACCAAAACTTCAAGGAAGTATCTAGATCAAAATAGATGAAAAACCCAGGGATGCTGTGAGAGATCTGACAGATCTTAGGTTTTACTGGAATCTCTAAGATTCTGTTACGGTCTGCTCTTGAAATGTTACATGATGACAGCATCGAGACTCAGAAATGCCTTTTTCAATAATAAGCAAAACTAAACAACCTTCTTCACCAAGCTGTGAAGCAGCTGGAGCAAGAGAATAATGCATCTGAAAGAGACTTGACAAAACCAGCTTTGTCATGAAGGTCTTGAAAAAAGGAGAAGAATAAATTTGGATTAAAAAAGAGGTGCTTGTTGCTGGCTTTCCATTATGGAACAGTTCTGTCTTTCAATCTTAGCTATTTCAAGGGTACAAACCCATCACAAACCACTGGAAAACATAATGTAGAGGCCATTGGCCAAGTATTATCCAGGAAAGGCAGTCCCTATGACAGATAAACTGAAGACAGTGTATTTTCCTGGTGCATCTTGAGTGGTTGGGGAAATATAATAACATCATACTTGAGTTTTTCACTCTCATGGCAAGAGGCTCTAGGTTGAGGACCCTCACCTTTAGCAAATGCTAGGAAAAGAAAACTGTTAATGCCCACAAACTGTCCAATCCATAAGGAGACAATGTCATAGGGACCCAATTCTGTCACTGGTTGGAAGGTTATCTGTACGGTAATGATGAGGCAGTAAATACAGATAATTCATACTTAGGATATTAAAGAGCCTTTGGTGAATTAGGAAATAAACATATTTTTGAGGAATGAACTTCCAGTGAATCTTATGAAATGTGTACAATAATCAAGAACAACAATGAATATTTTTGGAACTCCCAGCCCACCTATCAGAAAGATCAGATTCTTTTGTTTTTATAAGAGAAAAGCATGGCCAAAAATTATTTCTCCATTCTCTGGAACATGAGCTATCCTAGAGAAGCTGAAGCCAGGAAACAGAAGGCATATGGAAACTGAAAAGCCCATAAGGATGTGTAATTCTTTCACAATGCTCCAATATTCTGTAGCAGAATTCAAAAGAGAACCTTTGCTGTGTTGTTGTCAATGTCCAGAAATGTTGAAGAATAAAGGTATTATTTTTCTTAAGAACTAAAAATGAAATAGTTGTTTACTTGGAATCCAGAAGAATAACTTCCCACACCTGTGAAATGAAAATTCTTTCACACAGAAATAATTGAGCCCATCTTTTTGCATAAAACTTAATAATACATTAAATGAAAATCATGACCCTAATCATACACTTCCTTTGAGCCTTGAAATAAGGAAACCAGCAAAGACCATTACATCTAAATTACTACCATTGTTTTTCTCAAAGCATTATTTCTTCCCAAGGCTCCCGCAAAGCCGTATAAAAGGAGTAAAAAATATAAAGAGCCACCAAGGAGCAGGGGTAACCTATGCACAGCACTGCTGCTCTGCAGAGAGCAGAGGTAGCAGAAGTCGGTCAGAAAATCAAGCCTCTGCTTCCTGGACTCTGTTTCAGCAAATAGTTGGTGTGCACAAACAGCTCAGACAACACTTTAGTGAGCAGAGGCCCAGCTGCAATAAACCAGACAAGACAGAGAGACTGCTGGGCACCATGTTACTCATCCAAAGTCCATATAAAATAATGGCAAAGCAGGGACCTGTGACTGAGGTCGGATAAGCAGGTTATAAACTCAAGACAGCAGTGAAGCTGTAAACAAAGATAACTTCAAAGTTGGGGCAGACTATAAAAAAATTAAAGGTTTTATTTAAAAATTAAAGAAGTCTCCTGAAATTGGCAAAGAAACCAGCAAGCTCCTTTTCCCTTCCAGCAGCTAGAGGGGAGTGGAGTTTCAATTTTATATATTACTAACTAATCTGGAGCTAATATAAACTACTAATCTCTTACTTATGCCCCAGGTCTAACATCTTCCTCAGTCCTGCATTTGAAAGTGTCATTCAAAATGTACAGGATATTGAAGTTTCAACTTTCCTGGGGAAATGAAGAAATAACTGTGGTTTCTGAGGAATATTTCAAGATTATTTTCTACTTAAAAAGCTGTTGCCACAGCTAAATTAAAAAAAAAAATTGAAAGGATTTCCAAAGAGAGTCAAGATGTCCAAAATAACTCATGATAATTGACTGTCTGGTACATCATCAGTGTTGCAGTTATCCCAAATAATGGAGACCTCCACATGCATATAATTAGGCCACTGAAACAATCTTGGCTCTGCCCCACAGTCCCATGGTGCAATAGCCATATGATTATGATTATGATTAAAGCTTCTCAGTCTAAAGTCCCAGGGCAGTATAAATTACTTTTTCATTTTGTGATGTTTTATTTTCAATTCTCTTATGCTAACCTCTCTTACCTTCGCGGCAATGAGTAGAATTTTGAAAAGGTTTGAGATTACATGGCATTTGCTGCCAAGATTAGCATAGCTGAAAATTCATCTGCATTTAACAATTCCCATCAGTGAGGCTATCAAAGAACTTCTCTTTTCAAACAGGTTTTCAATCCCATTGCTCTAAATGGGACTGAGGGCAAATGTCCCCTCTTGTGCTGTGATGGTCAGCACCTTGCTCTGTTTCCAACAACATATGCTGACAGCGAGTTAAACCCCCAGCTAAGCTGCCCCGTAGGGGCACCTAATTGGCAGGACGAATTTGCTCATTCTCCTCTGCTACCAGTTAATCTAAATCTCCACTTTCTGATAGTGCATTGCTGCTGTTTACTTGCTGAATTTTGTCTACACTCTCAGAAACCTGAAGTCCTTCGTAGGACAAGATAAGTCCTGTTCTATGAGGAACACAAATACATATTTTATTCTAACTCAGGTAATGGGCCTCATGTTTTTGTAACAGAATTATTTGAGTTCAATTTTCCTTTTGAAGGTCCAAGTATAATGGCGAGTTTGACCACACATTTGTTACATCTCCTGCTTTGGATCATAGAAAGTCAATGCCCTTTTGATGGGTAGCCATTTCAATGGCTATGAAAAGTAGTAAAGGTCTTTGCTGATTTAGTGCAGGACAAGTTTTAGCTGGCTCGCTTTTCCAGGTTTCTAAACGATTCATTCTTGCTCCTTCCCACCCCCCATTTCTGAGGCTTGTTAGGTTATGAATTTTCTTTGTCTGCCTTTCCTGGCAAGTGTTCTTGTTTCAGCTAAGTCCTTCCTTTCTGTTGCCATGCACAATTTTTTTCCATTAGGTTGCTAGGTATTATTAGGTTTCTTCTTATTTTACTACTCATGTGACTTCTGCTCACCAGCCCCTCCCAACATTACCCCACACCTTTTATTCATTACCACCTCTGCTCCCACATACAGAGCTGGATGCAATTTTAAAAATGAGCACTGTAAGAGGCTTAAATGAAGATTCTTTGCTATAGCTAGTCTTAATAAGTAAAAAATTATAGAAAAATTCATACTTTAAGAAATGAGATTTCATATTTCTCCTGAAGAATGCCTTTTAATAAACCCCAAATTTAATGCAAACAGTTCTGGTGAAATGAGGAAGTCCTTGGCTGTAATTATCTAATCTGTTGTCATGCTCAATAAACATAGCATAAATGATCACTGAGGTTAAGCTATACTTCACTATATTTGTTTAAAAACACATCATAGACTCTCTCTGGGATCTAATTTATTAAACCCACTTCAGCAAACAGTGGCATGAAGAAGAAATCAATTCCTTTTCCTCCATCAGCAAAAGGAGCTACAGAACTGGTGTTCTATACCAGGTAATTCAAGTAATACATTGTAGACGTTCTGTCCCAGATGACAGTATGGAAATTACCTTCCTAAGAGCTGTGAAATATGTAGGGGTTTTTATTGTCTTTGAAATTTCCTCCAACTTCTTCTTCCACTGATGGTGCAGCAATGATTATAGTGCTCCCCCACTGAAATTGCTTCTGTCATACAATTTAAGCATTGGCTTGAGTTCAAAATGACACAGCATGGAATGTGTGGGTCATTGTCAGAGCTGATCATCTCAAGATAAGAGATTCACCACAGCCTCTTCTACACCTAACCTAATCTTCCTTTATGGAAAGTTGCTTGAGTTGCTCTTCTAGCGTCCACATATTTCTTTCCTATCCAAAGCTCCCATTCTGCAAGTTTCTTTCTGAATTCTCCTCTTCTGTTACTAGAGCCCAAAGACCAACCCTTGCTTGCCATACTTCGATTTTTCTCCATTCCTAATGAAGACCCAGGTTAAAAGAAGCTCTGACAGTAGTGTGTGTCCATTCCTCCCCTCTACCCCACCCTCCACGTAGAGCAGACCTTGCTCTTCACTGCTTCTACAGACAGAGAGAATATTCCTTGGCCACAGCTGGCCTTTATGGTTGCTCCCTTCATCTATGGGAAAATCTAAGAGGATAAATGGTAGTGTAAAATAATAAACAGAGGTGATATAATAATGTCATATTAAAAAAAACCCAACATAGTAATCTAATAATCTATCTGGTTCAGCCTTACATGCTGATGCCAAGACACCTTTTACCACTTCTCTAAAATGTTGTGCCACAGCATGGCCTTTGCTGGAGTTTCATTCAAGCCTGAATGGAGGGTCACACCTACATTTCTTTTATGGAAGTTTTATTTTGTTACCTGCAATAGAATCACTGTCAATATATGTTGGTATAAGAGGAAAATAAAGCTGACTTCCTGGTCTTTGTTGAATAGAGACTTCTTTTCACCTGCCTGAAAGTTTCAGTTCCTCTCACATATCAGCTCTGTAGAAAGAAAAAAAAATGTTTCTAGATATTCCTTGAAGAGGTTTATCTCAAAACACAAGTGTAAATTCTCAACCAATAAAGATCAAAGTAGCCCCTCTGACAGCAGAGCAGATTTGTGGCAGCTGAAATGCATGAAAACCTTAAAAACCCAAATTGAATGGGCTTCTTTTGTACCACTAAATCCCATCTCTAGCAATTGCAGTCTATTTTGCCAAATAACCCATTTCATAAACCAATTACACTCTTCGGTTTTGATATGTGAATATTGCTTGCTTTATTATAATAGAGCAAGTATTTTTTTGGGGGGGTGGTGGGGGGATGAGGGATTGCAGGGTGGGGAGAAGCAGATTGTATCTAAAAAGAAAGACATTATTGTGCTGAATATGGAAGAACTATTTCATTGCCAAAGCAGAAGGAACAGAGAATGGAGTAGAAAATTTCTAAATAATCTAAGGTCTCTTTTCTGAATCTTGTTTCAGTTGGAGATGGCTGCCAATAAGGTAAACTTAAAACTGAGATACAAGGAAGCCTCATGCTACAATGCTTTTGTACCCTGCACGCTGAGCAATTAATGTGGCCCCAGTGTCTGACACTGCCTGAACTCTCTTTCTAGAGCATATGCAAGAACTGAGTGCTTCTGAGTCCTTTCACTCACATCAACTCCCATACAAGGTTGGTTTACTAATTGCCATACCAGGAAATGCTACCAACTTCTTCCTTCAAGTCTTGTAAAATACATTTTTTCTAGCAGGCCACTAAAGGACCAAAGCACAGTAACATCCTTCCTTATGAAATTAAAACCTAATAGTGACTAGAGCCAACAACATTATGCAAGAGTAATGAAGAATGAGAGTCACAGGTCTCAAAAACAATACAGCTGTTTCACTGGGATGCCGCTTCTGCACCAATGAATGTTGACTTTCAGCTGCCTCCTTGTTCTTGTTGGAACAAGGCAAACGAAGCAGTATCTGCAGACTCCACGCTGGTGAGGTTACAGTATCCTCAGAGCCCAGCTCTGTCCTGATGGTCCTGCTGGGAAGGGAGAATACACCCTGCTTCTGCAATTTCTTCCCCACTGTAGTAGCAGTGTGACCCATCTTGCGTCAGAAAATTGAACCTGGCCCGGTATGACCTTGCCTACTTTTTGAAATTTATGGGTGTTGCAGCAAAAGCCACTTCAAAGAGAAGTTATTTAAAAGGAACTGTCCTCAGGAAGTTTTAGGAAGTTTTGAATTAGCTTTACACTCTGCACCACAAAGCCATTCTGTAATCAAAAATAACAGCTTCCTGTTAATCTCTCTTGGTAAAATGCCTCCATTTCAAATCCTGAAGTATTAGAAACCAGATCCCCTGGAGCTTTCATTATAAGGCCAGGTCTTGATCTGTATGTCTGTGAGATCAGATTGGGGCCTGAAGGACGATGGCAGCTGAACAAACACCTGCTGAGTTGCAGGGCAGGGGACTCAGAGGGGAACAGCACTGTCCCTGTAGATCTGAAGTGGCGTGGCACAATCCAGACTTTAATTTCAAATATGGGACACTCCCTTAAGCCAAAGGCTTTAAAGATAATGTAGAAACTGGAGGGAGGTCTGTTTTGTACTGAAATATGTATTTCAAGTTAAACTGTCTATTATCTGAAAATAGAAACCTGTTTGTGGGACTCAGTGTCTTTGGCTCCTGTTCATCTGAGTCTCATATTTTTGGAAAAGGGTTTCAAAGAAGTGAAACTCACCATACAATCCTGTGATAGTGTAGGAATTTATAACTGTTCCAATGGTTTCTGTTATTTCACTTGGAAGGTAAGAATAGTTTACATGTGGTCCCAAGCATGGGCGTATGTAAAAAGGGACTTTTTCTAAGGCTAAATCCCTGTACATGTTTAGACAATTAGAACTCCAAGAAGAGTTCTAAAAGAAACAGTTCACTTTCCAAAATGAAGTCTTAGGTTATCTACATTTGGTTGGTAGCACTGCTATTTTGATCTAGATACTCCCTTGAAGTTTTGGTTTCCCTGGGACTGTCCAAATTTCTTCAGAAGCCAGCAGATTCCTAATTAATAGGATCTGAGTTTTCCTCAGCTTCAGTATGCCTATGTTTAGTCCAATATTTACCCCTGAACATTCGCTTTGCAGTGTTATAGTCTGACTTGCTGGGGCATTACCATGTTGTACAGTCTTTCAGAGGACATATGCTAAATTCAAATTTGGTCTTTGACAGGGGGAATTCTGTTCAGATGTGGAGTGAAGCAAAACATGGAAGAAATGGAGGGCTTAAAGAATGAAGGACTTAACTGTATTTGAGAGGAATTTAAGATGTGACCAAGTAGAGAATTTCATTTGCCATGCTCTGTGATAGGTTGTCTCAACCACAGGTAGAATGAGGAAAATGGTAAGCAGCATTTCATTCAGAGTTTGGTTTTCCTTCAGCTACTCTTGCATCGGGCATATTTACATCTGCTGGGCCAAAATGGTTACAGGAACAGTAATCTTTTTGAACAAGTGTCTCAAATGCATCTTGACAACAAATACCTACTCAAAACCAGCTATCATATCTTCCCTCAAACTTTTTTAAAATCCAAAGAATTGATGACACATCAAATAATTACTTTACAGTGCTGTTGCACGTAGGTTCAGAAGCATTTCCCTGCTGTCCTGAGCCATCCCCAACACATTCCTATCCAGTCAAATGGTATTTGTGAGCCAATGGGAAAATTTCAAGTAATCAGGCTGCACTGCATTAAGTCATCATTCACCAAGAGCTTTGTTAGAAACAACTTTTGCTAAAAGAACTGGTGAAGTATGTGCATCATGGTACCAAATGCCCTCCTACTGAACAGAAGACTTCCAAACCCCTTCCAAGTGAGAAGGCTGTAAGCCATTGCACCTGGAATGTAGGTTTATATAGTGTGTTTCTAGAGGCTGAAACAGAAGGTAACCACCTTCTGGAAGAGTAATACTATGCTGATACTCTTCCTCCAATGAAGCTGTTAGTGCATTTCATACCAAAGTAGCAAAAGTGCTGGTCCCACCATTTGATGACATCTGGGATAAATTAAAGCTATTGCACTTATATTAAATAAGGAACGAGTTGCACAATGTGTTGAGCCAGCTTCACTTGCTAAAGATTTACTGCTCTCATAAGGAACTACAGCTCAGCTGGACTCAACAGTCTCGCACACTTCTACATCAGCAGTTAAACTCAGCCAGTGTTTCTCTGAGATGTTTCTGTGCTCCGTTCCCAAGCACGTATTTGGCTTCCTGGGCCAATGTCATTCTCCTAGATAAACAAAGTGACAGCAAGTTAGCTGTTGAAATAATTTTTGTTCAAAGGAAAATACTTCCAGTTCAAATGATTTTTTATAAAAAGCTTTTTTTTGATGGAAAAATCTGTGAGGTTGGACTTTTGTTCCTTTAAGTGGGAATAAACTGCATCTGAATATAGAGGAAATCTTAACGCATGTGAGACAATGGTTCTTGTTTACATTATGAACATAAGGTCACACCCTCAACACTCTAAGGGCATGAAGGCAGTACAGCTCCATAGATAAGCTGTCAGGGTTTTGTGCTGAGGAACCCACACTAGTGTTGCTGTGTTGGCTACCATGCCATGGAATAGCTGGGATGCCAGTCTTCATGTAACCAGTCAGGGTCTCTGGAAGTCTGGGCAGCTTGTGATGATGCTTAAAAAAGTATGGCAATGCAGTGAAAGGGTACAGCTGGTGTGAGTCTGTTTCTGTGCTGCTGTCAGACATCCTCCTGCAGGGGCATAACCTAATTCTGGCTGCAGACTCACACAGCTCTGGCCAGCAGTGTTTATAAATAGGAGTGTGATCTACTAAAAAGATTCAAAATTCAATTATTGCTTTTTATTTCCTGTGCCATTGCAACAATGGTTATTTTATTTTGGTTTTGCACGTTATCATTCAGCACCTAAACTTTATTTGTACAGGTTTTCTTTAGGGTCCTTTTTCTCTTCTTTTCCCTCCTACCCCCACATTTTGTGTTTCTATTCTGCATTTGTAGATTAATTTCCCATTGGTAACTTAAAACAGAGCATCTTCTCTTTCACCAGGTCTAATATTGAAACTAAATCAGGAAGAAGGAAGGATGAGCTGATATTGTGAGAAAAGGGAAGGATACATTCCTGCTCTGCAGGAAAACTGATGACTGCCAGCAGTAGTACTAAGTAGCTACAGAAAGGGCAAACACCTCACAAGTTATTTTCTTGTTCATGCTTGTAATATCTCACTGTTTTCCTTAGCTTTCATGTTGCTTTCTCCCAGCTGGGGGCTGAGAACCCCTTTCTCTCATCCAGTACCCATGGTTTGCAGTCTCCTAGGGTAGTGCCAAGAGGCTGAATGTGGGTTAGGGGCTGAGAACACTCTGTGTGTGTATATGAGTGTGTGCCTGTGCGTGTTTGCGTGGCAGAGCCACCCCAAAGCCCAGCTGGAAGCAGTTCTGAACAGCAGCCTCCACATACAAATGTCAGCCAGTGTCTTCACAACCTCAGGAGTTGGAGATACCAGCTCCAGATGCACACCACTGCCTTCCAGATGCTGATGTGAGCCCTGTGTCACTTTCACCCTATGGACACATTAGGACACATTAAGCAGAAGCTCTTGAGAGCTGGGACAGATAGTGCTGACAGGATTTAGCAGGGCCAAAGTCACAGTCCTCCTGCAGGCACCATCCCCATCCCAGTGGCCTCTGCTGACCTGCTGCTGGAGCTTGGGTGGCTGGTCTTGCTGTGCATCACAGAGGAAAGCACAGAACAAATGACAGGCATGGACTGGCAGAATGAGCAAAACTTTTTCTTCACTGCTCTGTTTGCACAATGTGTCTACTGAGCAAGCGCCCTCCCAAGAATCCTGCAGGTGGAAATTGATCTCTCCTGCAACATCCTACCCCTAACCCACCCAGCTGGCAAAAGTCATAGGACAGCTCGTGCTGGGGCTGAGAGTCCACATGCAGGAAGAACCTGTAAATGCTTCCACTTTGATACATAGACTTTACAGCTCACCACAGAACTATGTGAGAACATTAAAGCTTTTTCCATCCACAGTTTTGAAATTCACATTGAAAAATTTTCTATATTAGTGTTCTCATTTCACATACTTTCTGAGAAATGGTGCTCATTTAATCCAAATATGCAATGTGGATGCGTTTATACTAACATAGAGCTGTTTATTCAAACCAACTTCATTTTGCAGAGATTGCCACAATTGATTTTTTGTGATTTACTAGTGTCCCAAACTCAAAATCGATGGAGCCAGTGTGAAAAATCTACAGATAGGCTGAAACTATTTGCCTAGCCCTGGCAATTTAACTTTCATCATCACCAGCTATTCCACTGCAGAGCATTTTGATGGAAGTGTTCACTTGCTCCCACTGTTTTAAGCCTTGCTGGCATTTCATGTAATGTAAATATTTGTTGGGGTGGTAAGAGGTTTGTATATGTGCTTCTGGAGTGATAAAATGAGAGTCCATCTCTTCCACTCCTATTCACAACTGTTGGTAATGTGGTGTGGTATTAAGAAAGGGAAATGAGGGCACACTTGACACCATTTTGCTGACTGTTCTGTAAAGTGAAGCCTGAAGAAAATTGACTCTGTACTGCCTAAAGAAAATAATTAATTCATTGAGGAGCAATGTGTATGCATTTATACTGGTTCCAACTCTAACACACTTTTTTCCCCCAGTTCTTGGTGTTGTAACTAAAAGACTTGTTTGCTTGATGAATCTCACATGCAACTTAGGAATAGGGAGATGGGAAGAAAAGAGAGCTGAGCAGCAAAGGAGTCAGTTAATGATGGGGCAACAGAAGGGATGTGTGCTGTGGCAGCTGGCCATCAGTGGTCCTGTATGGGCAAGCAAAGCCCAAAGGAAAAAATGCTGGTCAAAGTTTCCAAGTTAATTTCCAAGTTCATATTTTGCTTTTTTTGCCTGAGAGACACTATGGGAACTTTGACTTTTCAGCACAGCCATGACATACAAGGCTCATTCTTCAGTCTTTTTTGGAGCAGGTTCAGATGTTTGCTTCATCACTGAGATGCTCCTAGGATCACCATAGTCAATCAGGTGCTGGTGCTCATGCTGAATGCAGGTGTCCAGCAACTCTTGGGACAGTCCAATCCCATTTTGCTCATAGAAAGTGTTTGTGTCCTGAGGTAGTGTGAGACAAAACAAAAAACTATGATTTAAAGGCCGTGATTCAATTAATTTCTTTTGCACACCTGCTTCCTGCAGATTACATCCAAATAATGTGGTGAACAACACAACAGTTTGGTATTAAAAGGAAGTCCTGCTGCATGTTATGAAAACAGGACCCCAGGAATGTGCTATGATCAACAAACCTACACAGATCACTTGTAACTTTGAGGTCAAATTTAGCAGCAGAAATGAGAAACAAAACTATCACATTAAGGTAAAGTAAGATGCAAACAGTTTGTGCACTCTAACCCTATATCTATGTGAGTCATACAGTTCCTTTTGTTAAAATGACCCAATCAGTAACTTGCGGCCTAAAAAATACTTCATATATAAATGGAGTCTAATAATAGTATTACAGCCTTCATTCCTATGCATTCTCAACCTCATCTGAGATACTAGAAGAGGTTTTAGATGGAGGCTTTTACTTTTCTGTAGGCAGTTATGCACTCAGACCTACTCAATAGCTGCTCCCCCTGTACATCCTCACTCTCCTGGGGTTTTGTCAGCAGTCTTCTTATGGAAAATGAACTATATTTACCTACAGTCTATGCTTGTTTATGCATTGGTTCCTGAGGTTTGCTGAAATGAGTTACACTGGGGGATTTTTAAAAGGCAGTATACACTAGCAAATAAATTCCTGGAGTCAATCAAGGAGTCAAACACCTTGAATTGGATTTTTCCTTCTAGATGCTGACACCTTACGTCACACATGGCAGCTGACTTACTGCAAGCTCCTGCCTTCCAGGAGTAATCACCTATCTCAGCCATGAGATGATGGGCACTATGTAAACCCCTATATTTGGGATTCTTATGTGATTTCAGAGGAGGCTGTCTGCATCAGAGCACACTTAATAACTGTCCCCTTTGAAAGACTGAGCCACTGAGGGATGGTTTTGGTCTCTACATGACTCTCTGTTTTTAAGGAAAAGAATGTAATGAGCTTTAAGCCTCTCCGAAAATCAAAGGCATCAACAACAAAAAACTATTAATGAGGTGATGATCTGGATGGCCTACCAGGACAAAGAAACCAGTAAAAAGCAAAACCATAGTTGGTAATTTTGAATAGCTCTAGCCTCACTAATTAAAAGCTCAAACCTTCACAAACACCATGACATTACGTGTCAACATATTCCTTTCTATTCCTTTTTCCCGGATTGTTTTCCAAATGACACATCCTTGTTATCATAGCTTGCACTGAGGATGATATTGGTAATGAAACAGACATCCTAGAGCTATTCTCTGCATAATTCTGCTTACAATTCTTTATGAAGAAAAAGCTATCATTTTCTGCTCACCAACCAACTGGTGTTTGAAGACTTGCCAGAAAAAAAAGTGCACAAGTAATTCCAGGTATTGTCACACAAAATGAAAACTGACCCCAGCATGAGTGGCAGGTTAGTAGATCCCAAATTATTTATGCATTTTAACAACCATACATGCCAGAAATCTAATAAAATAGCAGCTGCTGGAAAATTGCGTCTTCGAAATTGAATACAGAAAAGCTGTTTGCAGATAGCAAAAAGGAAAACAGCAGGCCTAGACTGTATATTAAATCCTGGGAAATAAGTAAGTTTAATACTATTCCTCATAGCTATGTGTTCCCCAGGCCCTGCTGGTCTTATGTCAGGATCCATCTCTCTTTTCCAAAGGACTGCAGTCTCTAAGTGATCAGTTTGCTGGATCCAGCCTGCTGCTGTTATCTGTCTTCCCTTCCCAGCCTTTCCAGCCCTCCACAGAGAAATTCAGCCCTTGAATGTTGTCTGACATGGTTAATACCTTCCCTCTCAATCCACTTCCCTGGCATGCCTGTAATATTCCTGATATTTCATATATTCCATGGTGTGTCTATCCTTAATCACATTTCCTGACTTGCTTTGTCATGCTCCAACTCGTTTAATTTCTTGCTATTGAGGTTGTCACTAGAAGAGTTTTCTGATAAGGGGGAAAAAAGCCCTAAACAATCTAGTGCCTTTGAATCCAGTCCTCTAGATTTCACAAAACTGGCCCACCTGTGGTTTTTATTCTCTTTTATAAAATTGCTTTCATCTGAAATACTCTTACCTTCTTAAAGAAAGGGTCTTACCCTGGGATTGTGTAGTAGGAGCATCCACAATTTCACACTTTGCTCCTGTGAACAGCAACGGTTTTATCTTTTTCTCTGTTCATATACCCATCCAGAGAGATGTATTTTATAAACAGCAAGTACTTAGGCATATTTAAATAACCTTTTGGGAGTACTTGGAAAGAAATAAGCCTGATTTATGTGGAAAAGAAAAAGATGAGGCCAGTGGTGCAGGTTGAATCCTTAAGCTTTGTAGGCTTATTTTATTTAGCAAAACCACAAAATGTCTAGAATATTTAAGTACCTCTTGTGAAAAAATGAGTGTAACGTAACTTTACATAAGAAGCCAGGAGGAATAAAACCTGCTATCCGTAGAAAGGATGTTGTTCAAGACAAATTTTCAAGCAACAGGGCAGATGGACAAATGTATAAGTGCCCGATTCTGTCAAGTTGCGTGAATCAGGGAGAACTAATCCTGAAATAATTACACAAGATTTACGTATAGAGAAACCAGAAAAGGGAAGTTAAAAGGAGAAGGCTAGAACTGAAGCAGAAAATGGCTTTACAATCCATACAGATTGTGTGTTTTATCACTGGATTCAGACAGAGCTGAAAACATCAAGTCAACCTGAGGACACCCAGATTATCCTGACAGAGCTAAACTGTGTGCCTGGCCAGGAGCTGATAGAGGAATGATAACAGCCAGTGGGTAGCTACTGATTTAAAGAAAAGCAGTAACAGTTTGTTCAGAGAGCAGATGAGGTGCAGAAATTGTATTTGACATCGGTTCAGTGTTTTGAACTCACTTGTCTTTGCTTTTTTTAGCATCTCCTGTGCTGGCTGTATCATGTCATACTTGCAGAAGGAAATTCAATCAGCACTACCGGTATTAGTGGATATTTGTCCCTCCCTTATGAGAAAACAGACTCTAGTTTAATGGCAGCCCATGCTTTATGATAAAAGTCTGAAAAATGGCATTAGCCATTTTGAGTTACTTACTAACATGACTAACACTATGCAGACTTTTCTGTGTTTTGCCTAGTTTTTTTCAAATGCCTCTTTGACCATTTATATGAGCTTCCAACATTTCTACAGAAATTTCTACTGCCACAGTCTAATTACATGAAAATATTTATTAATAACTTGTTTTTTCAGTTCCTTTCCTAAAATATCTAAAAAAATGCAAGCAAAAAAGGATGACTTCATTATATACAAGACTCACTTCAAATACAACTCACATAAGTCTGTACAATTGTCATGGTTTTTCAGCCTGACTGATCTTTCACATATAGACATATTGGCATTAAATTTGATTTACCATGTTTGAAAATAATTGAGTAGTGGATTTACAGGAGTTGGTATTGGGATGTATCTTTTTTTTTTTGTTGCTGCAGTCTGACACAAATTGGATTTGCAGGCATGTTAAACAAGATTAAGTGATCTTTGTTCAGTTTCTCTCCTTCCATTCTTTCTGTGCAATTTAGAAGTTAGAATCTGAAAGAAAAACAGGTGACAACAGTAGCATATTCATGCCTATTTTCCAGCAGCAGTGAGAGGGAGAAGACAAACACAGTGATAATAAGCTCATAAGGGTGGCATCACCATGGTAAATTGTCAGAGTATCTCCTCAATAGGGCACAGAACTAAATTTAGAAGACTACACTGCTGGTGAGTCATTGATCACTGCACAAGTAGCATGGTCTTCTGTTGTGAATACATCTACTGCATTTTGCATGCATGGGGATGCAGGTTGGTGGTGATCGAATCATACAGTCGTACAAGTTATGTCTTGAATTGTCACAGGTGAGATGGAGCAAACAGCAATGCCTGGTGGATCTGGATATTGGGGTTTATTTAAGTACCCCTGAGATAATAGCTTTTACTCTGCTTGATTTCCTCACCCTCCTGCTCTCCCTCCCCACCAGCACTGTGTTCCCCAGTCTCCGTGTCCCTCGGCACAGGGAGGTGGCTGCTGGCCAGGGAAGGAGAGGCAGAAAGCCCAGTCAGGTGATGCTGTGCCACTGCTCACAGGTACCAGTCTCAGATGTGAGAGGTCTCTGGTCTAGCAGCCAGGGTGCCTGATCATCCCCCAGCCCTTGTCACCAGGCAGTGATCTGATCTCCAGGGTCTTCTGCAACTTCCAGGATCTTTTCTCCAGTCGTGATCTTCACCACCTTCTTTTGCAGCCCCCAGATTTCCTCATCTAAATAGTCAATGTGCAGAAGGAAATGCACAATCAGCTCCTAATTAGTGGTTCTGTCTTACGTCTTGTTATTAATTGGGGGAACCAGGACATGCCACAGTTATTTAGTCCCAGTGTTATCAAAATTTACAGTCAGCCCATATATTTGCAGCTAGCAGGCTGCATACTCATAGCTCGTGCTTGCTTATGAGTTCAAAAGTTCACTTTTGGATAGTCACCCACTCACCCACAGACATGCAATTATCTTCTGCCTGTCAGTGTTCACAGTCTAAATTATCTTCACCTACAATAGTTATTAAAAAAAAAAAAGAAGTAGCTAATCTTGATGGAAAACTAATTAGGTTTTTTTCTCAAAATACAACATCTCGGTGACTCTGGTGCATCTATGGCAGTGACAGCTATTAGGACTGCTGCCTTAGTGGGATACCAGGTGCAAAGGCATGCACTAAAGTTAGCTTGTTATGGTTGCAGTGCAATGACTCTGAAACAGAAAACAGGTTTGGTTTTTTTTCTTCTACCATACTATACACTAGACTGAAAAAAAATTCAAATTTTTGTGTTTAAATTTAGATAAAATCAATAGCAATTTCAGGTAACATTTAGAAGTTGTTCTTTCTTCTGAAATTTGTCATATTAGAGCATGGGTTAGAAAAGTCTACAGATTTCCAGGGACCACGGCTATCTTATATGACCTTTGAAAGAGGACCTTTGTAGTACATTGGCTCTCTGGAAAGGCTAGAAGAACTGAGCTCATGCCCAAGTGGGGAAGAAGTGGAAAGGGCTATGCTTTTTATATTAAACTTTTTTTAAAAATACCTTTCCTGTGGGAGATCCAGAGAAAAAAGACAGAAGGAGGCGATGCTACTTCCTGAAAATGCACAGAGTGTGCACAGTGACAGGGTAAATATCAGCAGGGGGACCACTACCTAAGATGCACATCAAATACATGAAGAAAGTTCATGTCTATCTCATACACAGCCAGCAAAGAGTTCAAAAGTGGCCAGTATATCTATTCCATTGTATTTTACCTTTGGGTGTTAAAAATATTGTGAAAATAAATGTGCTTTTACAACAGATATTTTTCAAAAACTCCTGCATATAGTCACTATTTCAGTACTGGCTGTATAAAATGATAGAATGAGATGAAAGGAGCTAGATTATGCTCTTAGCTCTGCAAACATAAATCTGAAATAGCTCTACAGAGGTTTGTGGAATTATTTCTGATTTACTGTAGTATAGCTGTGAGACAAATTGGTCTAAGGAGTATAGCTGTCTAATATTTTCTTCTGTATACTGCTTTATTACTCTGCACACAGAGAAGTAGACAACCTTCTGTTACAGGGTGATTCAGTAGTTCCCCAAGACACTGTCGTACCATTATAAGCACACAGCCAGCCAGATGCATCAAGCTGACAGCTAAACAGACTCTTCTTTCAATTCCTTGGTGTCAGTTGCCACCCAGTGATTTACATTTGGAAATGAACATAAAGAAAATTACTTTGATAGCCCAGCATTTTGATGATGTCTTCATTGATCTAAACCTACTATGTTTTGAAGCAGGAATTTAAAATTTGTCAAGACAGTAGTCTCTGTGTCCAAAATGTCTGTTATTCCAACAGAAATGACTATTACCTTGAAAAAGGAGGAAAATAAAAACAACTGTAAGTTGCTAGGCACATCACAGATGTCATGGAGATATGCAGATAAACATTTCAAAAACAAAAGGTCCAACCACAGTGAAGGTCTAGTAGAGTGTGTGTTTGCTGCAGAGTCTTGCAGCAAAGACTTCGAGAACTGAAACCATGATTCTGAGTGAAGAAGAGAACATCTGCTCTCTTAGTACTGCTGAGATTCATGTTGTCTACAGACTGGCATGGGGAGAGGAAGGATCAGGAATGAAAACAAGGCTTTGAGGTTCCTTTGACCTACTGCTGTAAAGATTTACAGGGCTCAAATCCTCTAAGAAAATAATTTGGCTTAGAAAAGTTGGGTAATAGAGATTGTGGGGGTGGAGTTTCAGCTTCTTCAGAAGGGATGAAAGGGGGACCAGGAAGCTGGGATAGGAGAGAATGGTGTAGTTGTTGAGGGAAGAGTACAGGTGAAACAAGGGTTTGTGGAAGGCTAAGGAAAAAAACGCTTGGACAGAAGCTGGAGAGATCTCACCTGACTTTACAATGATAAAAAGGTTCTTTTAGCAAAGCGTTTGTTTTCACGTTCTGGCTTCTGCTTGTGTAACCTAAATTCAATTCCCCTCTGACTTCTTTTGAGATGTAACTGCAACTAAACTTGTTTCCATAGTGTTCTACATCCCTTTGCTGTGTACAGTTTATTACTGAGGTTTATAGCATTTCATTTGTAAAATTACAGGTTGATTAGCATTGATATCAGCCTTGCTAATGTGGTAGTGAAAATCAAAACAGTCTCACTGGCTTATGGGACTCGACTTGTCTGCCCTACTGGGTCTCACTCAGGCAAACGCACCAAAGCTAAAAAAATTTTCTAATTAATGAGCAAGCACTCTAGACAAGATCTGTGCATCATCTTTCACAATGTCTTGTTTGATGCCCTGAATTTACCAACACTTCAGAACACGTAGTTGGGAAATGCTGCTTGCTCTGTGCTCCCAAGAGCCTGACGTAAAAAATCTTCTCACTACACACAATTTAGCATATTATGGAAATTTTCACTAAAACGGAATAAAAGGGTTGATCTGGGAAAGCATGCAGCCATGTACAGAAGCAGGTCAAGTTATATAATACTGTCTATAAATCTTAAATTTGAAAAAATGGAAGCACTCAAGCACTGCAAAATTGAAAGTTCATGTGAAAAAAAAAACAAAGGTTCAAAAGAGAAGGAAGAGTTGCTCTCCCCAAAACCATGGAATATTGCTGCTTTGGCAACATCCCTGGATGAATGAGTCAAAGTTTGTAGGGAGAGAAAATGTTTTTAAAAGTGGAAAACCAGACAGCCTTTCAGACATGTAAGCCCTTATTTAAATATGACACTGAAACAAAAAACTTTAAAGTTAAACACAAGCTGAGAACAAGTACTCTGAACAAAACCATAAACTTTTATAGAATGATGTGATAAAGTTGTTGTAGCCAATGTGAAGAAGAGAAAATGTTAATTTATTACTTGTCAAAAATGGTGGTATGTGAGAAATGGAATGTGAGAAAAATAGATTGGGTTTCAAAAGCTATGATTTCTAATATTTAGTAATTTTAGTTCTCAAGGCCGTCTTTTGGGGGCACTTTCAAACAGGAGAGATGTTTCCCTTGGTGATGAGAGCAGGGAGGTTGGTACCAAAGGGCCCATATAGTGAGAAATGTTTTCCTCCTGGTTAACTGGGTATTTTGATCCTTGATCCATTGTCTGTGTGTCTTCCTTTTGATGTGCAGTGGCACCTTAATTTCAGCTGTGTGATTTACATGTGGACATCTGGTGCGCTGGCTCTTCCTGGAAATAAAGGAGCTAGAGATTTTCACGGTACTATTACAAGAGCATTAATTCTAAGATGTGGTAGCCTAGTGGCAAGTTCTATACCGGTTTATTCATGCTGGTCATAAGGAGAAGCTTGTCCTGATGATTACTTTAGGCAGGTGGGGGAGATGACTGAAGGATATTTCCTATTAACATTCATAAACAACTTTATCCATTTCTAGCAGGCATACCTTCCTCACTCCCTTCAAGTGCAAGGGCTGGTCACTTTTCTTTCTTTCTTTTCCTTTAAGGAGTCAGAGAGGAATCAAATGTTGAGTACAGCCATGCCCAGTTGTCCTTTAGACAAGTTGCTCCAAAGGACACCACTGCCTTGAAGCTTTGCTTCCCTAAGTTGCTTGTACCACAACTGGTCTGTTCCATGCAGGTGAGCTGTTGAGATAGAGACCAGAAGCCATACCTCATGCTCATTTTTTCAAAACTGCACTGAATTACAGTTCTGCTGTAAAACCTAACATTGCATTATTCCAACAAATAAAATACAATTTTCCACCCCCAGGAATAAACTAAGCAAAAATAAGATGATACAGCACAAGAAAACATTCAAGAAGTATACAGCTGAGTACTGCTTAAAATTCAGGGTCATGTTCTGCCTCCAGGTATACCAGATCACAAAGCTTGTGGAAGTCATCATAAAAATATATATTTATCTTAGGCCATAAATTTGCCTTCAATTTGGACATATTTATTTTTCCTCCAGCCTGACTGTCTACCCCTTTGAACTCCTATGTAAATTCCAGATCTGCCCTACTGCTATTCTTCGTACAGAAGTGCATGAAATTGGGAAGACAATTTGTTTAGTTGAAGATTTTTTCTTTTCAGGAATATCCTCCAGAGGTCTAAGGCTAGTCAACCACTGGGTCAGTTCTTGCATACCTGTTTGGAACCAGGAAACAGAAGAAAGAATGATTGGAGAGCTCTCTTGTCTAACAGGCAGGGGCTATAACTAACTTATAAGGCTATTAGGAGAATTTTCAAAGAGCTTAGACAAATTACAGGTCAAGTCCCATTTTTTATAACTGACTTGTGAGTCTGAATGTCCGTAGTATGAAATAATTTCAGTCTTTCTCCTTGTCTCTGAGTGTACATTTAGTAACAAAGCTACAAAAGGTAGTGTCTGGAGCAGCACCAGAGACTGCCTGTGTCACCTTCTTCCAAACCCCTTTCCCAACCTATGCTTGATGAAGAACGATGTCATTGAATCAGCACGGTGAAAGAATTGCATGAAAGTAAGAAGAAAAATGGACCTTTTTAGAAGTCATGGACATTCATAAACATTAGGAATAGACAGAGGATAGGTGGGAATCAATTCAGCAGAAGTTTCATTTTCATCTGCTAGTAGGTGTTTTTGGACCGTAGGAGGAATATGTAATAATGGTTTTATAATCACAAGAAATTTGGCTGTAGGATGACATACTGATAGAGCAATTTGTTTCTGGTTTTACTCAGATTATTCACTGGTGTAAGCAATATGTTGGCATGAACAATGAAAATAGAAAGCACATTTCCCCCATTTTTAGTCAAGGATAACTAAATGTATACAATGTACAATGTTAATAATAGCTTCACAGTGTGCATCACACTTAAAATAGTTGCTATTTCTGTCTCACTCACAGAATTTCATTAGCACATTTATATACAGGGCTTAATTGACAGAAGAGTAGCCATTCTTATAGGAACCATTTTTATAGAACATTTAAGTTTAAAATTTGAAGAGATAGTATTAGAAAGATTAATGTGTACTGAAAAATGAAATGTGATGCAATGATTGTTTTATAATCCTTTAGCCATTTTAGCTTAAAGGTATACTTGCTAAAATACAAAAACCCCAAAACCTAAACTGAGTTTTATAGAACTCAGAAGAAATTATTATAGTTTGGCCTTCTTCAACAGTAAGAAATCAAAACAGAAACATAGATCTTGAGGGATTTTATTAAATCAAAGAACAGGATGTGATTTTTGAAGGTAATCAATGATAAGACTGCTAAAGATGCACAACGTAAGTGGACTTCAGCCAGCTGTAACTGAGGAGGATGCATCCTCATCTTGTAGGGGTTGTGTTCAATGTTGGAACAAACAGCCCTGCCAAAATGCTCAGTATCTGCTCAGTAGGTTTGTGGGACCAGGACTGGAAAATTTCGAATGAACTGTCATAAGCCAGTTACTGCCTGACTTCCAGTTTTATGCCCATCACTGTAAAAGACGAAGATGTGTTGCAAGACATGTTCCAAGGGTCAAAGATCAAGGGAAGCTGCAGCTGACTGATTTACCAGGAGGCAGCATGAAGAGGGTCAGAAAGGTATGATGTAGGGAAGGGATGGAATTACCAGTGGTTTGACAAAATATCAGACGCACAGAGATGGTGCTTTGATATTCAGAAAGATATGTAATTTAGAGCTGTGCTATTTGAAAAACTAAACAAAACCCTTAATGTCTTACATTTCCTCAAGGGCTAAAATTCCAGTGGTTAAAAAATTCCTTTCAAATTTCCTTCTCTTGCTCATCAGCCTGCAGATTTGTAGGGAAACTCAGAAAGGGCAGAGCATGATGTAGATTCCTGGGGGCTGTGTGAAAATGCGGAATGATTTGGTTAGCAGAGAGGCTGTTTCCAGAGTGTCCGTGTGCAGGAAAGGTTAAGTAGATACAGTGCATGTCAGAGTGTTTTCTAGAGATACAGGTTTTGGAACTGACAAGGGATGGGAAATCATATTAAACACTCTGTGCATGTCCTGAATCAATTACCTTTTTGGATATATTGTCGTCTCTTTGAGCTCCAACCCAGAAAGGGTTAGTCTGGAACATCATCCTTTCAGTGGGAATTTTATGCTCCTTCCAACAAAAGTGAGTCACCATTGCCTGGCTAACAGGCAATGACATTTGTTGATAAGAATGTCATACAGTGCATGTAGAATAAGAGGCATTGCAAATGAAATTATGTTAAGCAGAGATCTCACCAGAGCTACAGAGTCTTAGAAGGTAGGTGAGCCTGCAAGGGTCCTCTGTAGCTGAAAGAGAGGTACAGGCAAACATCTTGAAAAAAAGAACTTGTCTTACTCAGCTGACTTAATATCTGGGTCACCCTCTGAAGGTGCCTCTACTGACTCCATAAAGATCCCAGGGAGACTCCTAAATTAGGTCCCTGAACTGCCTAAATGTCTGTGTGATCAATCAAACCATCTCCATGACTTCAGGTTAACTTTGCATCTGTTTCTAGTACAGAGTTTTTGTTTAACCTCATACATATGAAAATAACTTTCTAAGTAAAACTTCAGAAACATTTTTTGAGGATTCACCTTCTCTTTACATGCTCTGCTCAGTTCAGAAAATTTGGAGATAGCTTTCTTTAGGTTATTTTTTTTTACTTAGGGAAATGATATTAGCTTTTGATAAAATCAAAATATCTCTGTCATCCTCTATCAATCACCTTAGGTTTCTTAATGAAGTGATTGGTTTTCTTGTTATGGCAGCTGGGCACAGGCTAAGAATAATTCAGAGACCTTTCAGAGATTTCCGACTAACTACATGAAGTGACACTGTTCTTAGACCACTTTTTATTTTCTCCTGGTCTCCCCATCTTCTTCTGGTGTTTGGAAATTATTTTCCATTTCTTTTACTCACTGGACATTAATCTCATTGCACTTCTGCTGAAGTCAATCCAGGAACATTATGATTCTGCAGAAAAATATAAATAACACAAACCACCTACAAGCCTTTCTTTATGCAAAGTATGTCCTTCCTAGTGACTTGATGGCTAGTAAAAAGTTGTAATATTTACTTATGACTAATTGAATAAGGCTCAGCTACAAAAAGGTAGAAAGTTCAAGCAAAAGCATATTATAATGTTTCATTTTAATAAGAGTCACATCCTCAACTGAAGTTGTTGAAATTCTGATCACAATTTACTTATCTTCTTGCTTCAATTGACAATGGTACCTATACTTATATTTTTTCCACAGTCAAAATGCTCAAATGTAGTAATTATTTGGGGGTATGGGCTTTTTATAACTTGTACATTACTCAACATTATATGAAGATTCAGCCTTTAAAACTTGTGACAGCACACAGTTTTTTCCAAAAAGTGTGGTATGATTCTGTAGTCATAGTATTTAATGTTCTTTTGTTCCTACCTCAGCTACAGTCATTATTTTTAATATGAAATGATACTGTGACAATATTATTTAACATACTAATTCAGCTTTCTTTAGGGCTGAAAGAATATGATTCTTTGTTTGTTATAAACAATTACATTGCAAATTCATAATGCTCAGTTTCAAGTAAGAGTAATTTACAGAATGGTATAATGTAGAAGCATGAGTAATCACGCCTATCTTTCATGTGAACGCTTGAAGTGACACTGATTGCAGTGGCATTCTGTATCCCATCTTCCCTAAATAAAATGAAACAAGCTACATTTCACTCTGATTCACTGGGGTTTGGGACTTAGATACCTATCTCAAACTCACACACCTTGCCAAGGTTGTCATCATGGTGCTTTATAGGGGAATTCAATACTTTGGTGAACTAAATCTCTCTTACATGCTTGTCTCTTTCTATTGACCATAAATAAAGCATTGAACAGCTACATTCCTACGTGGGAATCTCAGCTGTGCACCTAAATTTGGATTGATTAAAACATGCAGAGAATCTATCTTTTTCCTTTAAGGTATTTTACATTGTACAAAGTAGAATTTCTATGTTAAATTCTGCTCTGAGGATACAGACAAAATATATTTCTAGGAAAAAAACCCAAAGGCTTATCAGAGGAAGTATTAGCAGTATGGAAAGCATGCAAAATAACTTCAAAAAAAACTTATACTAAAATGGAGTCTACTTGCCATCCAGTTCTGAGTTTGTAGGTCAAAGAATGGAAGGACACATTTTAAGTGCAATCTGTCTTCTATAGCTTAATTCAGGAATGATGTCTATATAAAGCCATCAGTGGATTGGACTCTACTATAGAATAGTAGAATTGTAAAGGCCTTCTAGGCCATTTTTTCATGAAGCAGCAAGAAAGTTGGATCTCGAAAAGCCTAGATGGCAGTCTAGATTCTTAAGATGGTTTTGACACAGAGGTCCTGATTTTCACCAGGATTGACAAAGATGGGAATTTCCCTAATTTTCTGTTTGATGAAGATTTTCCATATCACATTTACTGCCATTGCCTTGTCTTTTTGCAGAAAATTATTTTCTAGACCCCTTGCAAGGAGGGGGCATAACGTAGGCACCACTGTACACAACACAATCTCACCAACTGCTTTCTTTAAATATATTTGTTTTGTGGTATCCTGTATGTGACAGAGCAGCCCTCAATACTGGGGACAGGCAGGGATTTACTGCTGAGGTTTCTTTTTGGCCCTTTAATTATGTAGGGTGAATGCACTCCGTGAGTTTAACCCCAGAGTGTGCGTTCTTCTGTAGGGACATCACTGCTTTCAGTGCAGTCAATAGGACACTTACATGCAGCAAGGCTTACAGCCATCATTCTGATACCTTGTAAGTCAGCATAAATCAGATTGAACTCTGCTTTCCTATTGCCTGGTGATCATTACCAGGGTAACGAGAAAAAGGAAAAAGAAAAAAAAAATCCCCGAAAGAAGAATTATTAGAAATCTGCCCTCTGTAAAGCTATTCAAAGGGTTCAGCTATTTGAGAAAAGTTGCCTGGATAAAAATAGATTCTTCATTGATAGTCAGATCATTGAGACTCCATAAAAGGACATGCTATTGAAAAAGTTCCTGCAAACTGGCTTTGTTTGGCATCTGACTGAATTGTGGGAGCCCTGAAGCTACCAGCAGCTTCCTGCCTGCCAGTCCTGGAAATCCTTAGATAGTACAAGCAATAAACACTACCCAGTGGGAAGCTGCAGAGTAATGTTTTACATTGATTACATGCTAACAGCAGGGAGAAGCTTGATGTGGACTTTCAGAAGTCAAATGTATGAGCTGAATACCCTTTTCTTATAACAAATAACTTATCAAATCTAGGACACTACACTATCCTTTTAGATAAAGAGGGCTTAAAATTACATCCATACTCCCCTTAAGCCAGTGACAGTGATGTGTCTCAGAAAAGCATAAAATTAATCTTTATTCTCCAGTAAGTCAAATTATATCCATTAAAGTTAACTGAAAAAAAAGAACAATGGGATTTGTATTTAAAATTTTGTATGTTTACCAGGCAGTGCAACTAATTGAAATTATTTTTCTTCTTGTTGAACCAAATAATTGTCATACACATATTTTAGAATATGTATTTTATAAAGTTATTAAAAAAACCCTCCAAATCCAGGGAAACAAAATAAACACAGCCAAAGTCAATTTATAACACACTTCACAAGGAAAAAAGTGAACTAAATTCTGATTGAAAGGTTTGGTTTGGTGACAGACTAAATCTCCCTATAGCTGTGGGTGTTGTCACAAGAGGAGATGCTCTTGCTCCATAGGGAATAGAAAGTTTCACAGGGAATTCATAATATTATGTTATATTTATATGAACGAAAAGTTCAAGTTTTGGTAACTAGTACTAGTTAGTATTTTTAAGAATCAATGTGCATAAACTTGATATTTAGACTAGTGACTTAAAGTTTATATGTGTGTTTCATTTTCGCTGATGTCATTCATTACCTTTTATTGCACTTAGTAACGGTAATGGTTTCTCGGCTGCATTTCTGTGTGGAAATCTCCTAGTGGACCTTTTTGTGAGCTTGGCAGGGTTTGGGGTTTTTTCCCAAGTTTCTGGTGTGCTTTTCATTGGTGCTCTTTTATAGCTTTCTCTCTGCTTTGGACACTGCGTGCCTTTCCATTGCTTTTCCATTTAAAAGTTCTAGCTCCAATTCTTCTGCCAAGTCTGTTAGAAGGAAAGGGGCTGGGTTTAATTTTCCCGATGAAGGAATCATCTTGAGCCCTGGTAAAGCCCTCCAAAACTAAGCTGTGGGGGAGGCTGTAATGTTCCCACTGCTACAGGAACTACGTTTGATGGGTGTTTCAGGACTGGCTGCCCTTAGGAGCTATTCTTACACACAAGCATCAAGTGCAAGAGACTGAAAAAATATTTGAAAAGAAAGAATAAGCTATTGAAAACTATTACAACAATACTTCAGAGGATCTGAGGAGCACTCTCTTCAGTCCTCATTTAAGGCTGCGTTGCTAACAAAATTATGCGTGAAGTCAGCTGCTCCCCTCCTCCACTTCATATCACTGCGGGCTGCTGAAACACAGTAATTCAGCAGCTCCATCATCTGGTTGTATAAAGCTTTTGTGAAGCTACTTAAAGTGGGTACATTTCTGATGCCAAGAGCAGAGAGTATTTAACCAGCTCAGGCATTTTCAAACATCTCTGAGGATGGCTGTTCCACAGTGTTCATAGATTCCAGGTTTTGGAGGGACATGGACAAACTTGAAGAGAGAGCCCATGAGAACCTCATGATGTTCAACAAGCCCAAGTGCAAGGTGCTGCACTTGAGCTGGGGCTTTCCCAGATATGAGCACAGATGAAGAGAAGTCATTAAGACTAGCCCTGCTGAGAAGGACTTGCGGATTCTCATGGATGAAAAGCAGGAGACAGGAGAGAGGGGGGCTCACTGGGGCTGGGCAGGAGGAAGCTGGTAGCAGAGGGAGTGGGGGCAGGAGTATCAGGGACCTAGGAGCAAGTAGGAGAGGGGCTGAGGGAGCTGGGTGGCACTGTGTGCTGCCCGTGCTGGATAACCTCCGTCCTGGCCCTGGTCCAGCTGAGCCTCCACCACATACCCGGGCACTCACCCCTGCCCAGCCTGCACCACCACAGCCCTGCCTGCTCTGCCATGCCTTGCTGATAGCCCCATTGTCACCTGTCCCCTCTACTGTCACTGGGGATGGAGTACCAGCAAAGATCTCCTCACCTCCCTCCTTCCTTCTACATTTACTTCTTTTTCCATTTCTTTTTCCTCTACTTTTGTCTGCTTCATTCTCCTGTTTCCTTTCTTCCCCGTTTCAGGGCCTGGTTGCCAGAGTCTCTTGGGAGGCAGTCCTGAAGGGTAAAGCAGTCCAGGAAGGCTGGGCATTCTTCTGGAAGGAAATCAGATTCCTGGGTAAAAAATACCTGCATGGCCAGGCTCAGAGAGTGGTGGTGAATGGAGTTACATTCAGCTGGCACCCTGTCACCAGTGATGTTTTCTCAGGGTTCAGTGTCGGGGCCAGTCTTGTTTACTCTGCCTCCAGCAAGATCAGGGAGAGAATGAGAAGGGTAAAAGTGAGAAAACTCGTGGGCAGGGATGAAGACAGTTTAATAGGGAAAGCAAAAGCTGTGCCAACAAGCAAAGCAAAACAAGGAATTAATTCACCACTTCCCAAGGGCAGGCAGGTGTTCAGCCATCTCCAGGAGAGCAGGTTCCTATCACATGTAATGGTTGCTTGGGAAGACAAACACCAACACTCTAAATGTTCCCCCCTTCCTCCTTCTTCCCCCCCAGTTTATATTCTGAGCATGGTGTCATATGGTCTGGAATATCCCTCGGGTCAGATTGTGTCACCTGTCCCGGCTGTGTCTCCTCCCAGGCACCCCCAACTTCCTCACCAGTGTGTCTGTGAAAAAAGCAGAAAAAGCCTTGGCTCTGTGTAAGCCCTGCTCAGCAATAACAACAAGAAAATCTCTGTATAATCAACCCCCTGTTCAGCACAAATCCAAAACACAGCCCCATACCAGCCATTGTGAAGACAATTGATTTTATCCCAGCCAAAACCAGCACAAGCTGCAACTAAAATGTCTTCTTCAGGATACCATAGAGGTTTTTTTAGGTTAGAAATAGCAGTCCTTGTGAATCCTGCAGTTTGGGACTCTCTGGCATGTAATGTTTTGTTCAGACCTTTTCTATGATATTCCACACTTCAGAAGGTGAAAAAATGATTGATGAGAAATTGACTGAATGACACAACAGTGAACCATTACCTCTAAATCATGTTTTTTCTTATCTCCAACAAATATTTAAATAGGAAGCAATCTGTGAAAAATGTTACTAACCTTCCTCTCTGTCAACACAGAGTGCTGAAGCAGACCTTGCATTGGGACCATTATTTGCTATGAAGGTAAAGAAACTGGGGCAAGAGTCTCACATGGAGTGACTGGAAGTCAAGCTGCTGCTTAAAGGGTAAATGACCTCAGTAAGAAGTTCAAAACAAATGAAAAAAGAGGCTCAGTTCTAGTAGCAATGACAAAGGAGAAAAACGACAGCAAGAAATCTTTAAATAAGCAAGGAACAAGAATTATTATTTTGGAATGAAAATTACTTTGCCACTTACTTTGCTGTACAGCAAATGCCAAGATTTCTCATTATTCTGTTTCTTTTGGAGCCAAGGGCAGCAGAATCAACATGTTCTTTTGAGTACAGTCCCCAGGGTATAATTGAAATATAATTGCATATTTTATGAGGTGTTTGGATTTAAACTTTGTTTTGTTTTTAGATACTTTTACTTTCTAAGAAAAGGAAGAAGTAGTAAAGTAGCTAGTAAAGTCACTCAGGTTTATCCTTTTAAATTACTTTTACAGACTTCAATGGAAAAAGTCTTTTTATTCTTTTCCCCTAAAGTATAGTAATAAAAAAAGTAAATCACCCTTCTTCTATTTTTTAATTCTCATTTTTTAGGAACTACTGAGACAGCGTCAGTTCTGATTATGGATAATTACGGAGCTGGCACAGGCATTCAAGGATAATTCAACAATGGCCTGAGCAAAATATAAGCAGAGAAGTACTGTAATAGGTACAAATCAAGTCCTAGCTGGGAGCTGGTACAAAGCACTCAAATGCCCCCTGCAATAGCTGGAGACATTTTTAAATCCTGCAGTGCTCTTACACAATTCATTTGTGTTGGCTATCTTTTGTCATCACTGGAAAAGATACAAAAATGGTAGAGGAAAAGTCATTCCTACTTTCCAAACTAGGTCCTGCATAAGGATGTTGACTGTCTAAAATATCGGGCACCTGTGCAGTTGAGGAAGAACGGATCAGTCAATAGACACTGGCACAGACACGTCAGACAGGATGGGTGTCTTGTTCCCTGGAGATGCCAACTGCCCTGGAGTCCCTGCACTCTGTCCAGACGAGGTGACAGAAATTATGTGGGGTGAAATCCACCCTTAGTCTTTCTGTACAACCAGGTTTTCCAACCTGCAGAAGGAGTCTCCTTGTTTTATTTATTGCTTCATATTGGGTAAGATAAATAAATGTCAAGGACTTGTTTTTTGATTCAAATGTTTCTTTATTTGCTGACATCTGTTATCATCTCTAGTCGGTTATTAAAAAAAAAATTAGCAAACAAGGTCTTCAGCCTTCCTTATCTGACAAGGGGCAGGACACTTCTAATGAATCAATCTTCATCATCCACTTTGTTTAGCATCACACCGGCACAGGACATTGGCATTCTCTGTTTCAAAGACTGAAGTTCCTCATCACCTGTGTAAAAGGAAGAATAAGGTATTTTTGCTTTTCATCTTTGACAGTTTAAATTAAACGGTGTCTCTGGCTTTCTCACAGATAAGGTTCTTTTAAGACAGCAGATAAGGTCCAGTGTTTGAAGAACATTAATTATAGGTTCAGATGATAAAAACTGGCTGTAGTAGTCTAATTTTTACAAAAGACCTTATCCTGTCATGTTCTTGGGAAAAGAAAAAAAGAAAAAAGAAAAAACCAAAAAGCCTCAGCACCCCAGACTGAAAGAATCACATGCAATACATACAGTAAACTATCCTCTCACCTTTGCTCAAAGTTCACTTTATTGGTAAATTTGAAATGACAAAATTTACCCAACTCCTGTTTAGATGAGCATCTAATTTTTTTAAGTATAATAATCATCAAGCCCAACTCCCTGGCCACTTCAGGGCTGTCCAAAAATCAAAGCATGTTATTAAGGGCACTGTCCATATGCCTCTTAAACACTGATAGGCTTAGGACTTTCAGAGTAAGAGTTTGTTTCCTATGCATACTATAATAGACTCGGATAAAAATAAACACATCTGCAAGAAAAGAAAACTTCTCTTGGGCTTTTATCATTAATTTCCAATTTTTGGTCCAATAGCTCATTCTGGATAATTTCTTTCCTAATTCAATGCTGTATGACCTTGTCCATGGATTCTTGCCTACAGATGTTGCCTCTCTATAATAGAGTGTATGATAAACTTCAAGGTTCTTCTTTCACTTGAGAACACTGTAAGCCACTCCATTTCCCCTGTGTTGCTCTGCTGAGCACCATTTTAGTGTAATCCTGTTTAAAACATGCATGAAATATAGTAGAGGTAAACAGAGATTTGGGACCGAACCACATAAATTATTAAAAGCACTGAAAACCTCTGCATGAATCCAATCTAAAAAGTATTATTTAAGTAAAAAAGAAATCCATAACGTTTCTCAGATAAAATAAATTGGAAGTGTCGCAATTACTCTCTCCTGATATATAAAGGACTAGTGAATTCCAGCAAGGTTAGAAAGCAAGATATTTAAAACTGATTTTTTTCCCAAGAACAATCAATACAAGAAATTAATCTTCTGTGCCTCCCTCTTGATACATTTGGGTTAGTGCATCTTAGAAAAGGACAAAATATACGCACAGATAATAAAAAATGAAATTTCAGAGTCAAAAGCCTGTATTGTGGGCCCTAGTGCACAGAGTGAACACTGGGTATCAAATTAAAAATTAGCTGGGGGAAAGCTGCTGTGTAACTGGCTGTTTATGGGATTCGGAGTAGAGTGGAAATTGTAACACTTTGCTGCCATTCTGGCCCAGCATAGCAATTTAAATGCGAAAGGTGAAATGTTGTAGCCCACAGACGCACTGCTGACAAGGAGTCAGAGGTACACCTGAATTGATGGCACTTCATTCAGAGAGGCAAGCCTTGTTTTTGCAGAGATTTTTCAAAGCCTAGATCTTCCACATCCCGATCTTTTCATAGAGGCCCAGAGTTCCTTTTGAAAGGCTTGTCAGACTCAGCAGGGTTTCCTCTGATTCACACTGGTACGAGCAAAATGCCAACAGACCAAGGGCTGTCACCAGATGTTTTTTACACAAATTGCTCTGGCAGATTTCAGGGGCTGACTCAGGTTCCCACAGCTCTTCACTGCTTTTGGCTGTAGGAACCTACCCAACAGCTGAGCTTCCAGAGTGGAGTACGAGAGCACCTGAGCCTGGGACCCAGTGAGACTTCCAGACTTATTTCATAAGGACTAAAAGTCTCACTCCAGATGTAACAAACTAAAAAGAGAGAAACAAACCACAAAGAAAACTCACCCCAGAACAAAACCAAAACCCCCCCCTTGTTTAATGTAGTTCATATAGTGAGACATCCTATGCTGGTATAGTTTATACCTAGAAAACACTGTAATTTACTGTGTAAAACCACTTTATTAGAATCCACACAGCCTTGTTTGTGGGTAATCACAAATTTATGAGATGAGAGTGCTGACTTATAGCAGCTGTATATTATACAGTGGGTAGGTATACTCTTTTGGTTACACTTCTATCTAAAGTACACTAAAGTAGACATCAGGGAACACCCACACAATAAGTTGTAGTGGTCATGCAAAGACTATAAGGATCCGGATATTTTTCCATTATAACTCATGAGCAATTAAAGTGGTTAGTAAATTTCCCTTAAAGGAAAGGCTTTCATTCTGGAGGAGAAAGGGGAATTTGTAGAAACTTGAATGACTGTGGTAGAAATAGGTTGTGATGGTATTCTTGCTGTTTTCCTATGGGTTTCTTTCCAGAGAAAGTACTTGGAGATAGAGGGGATGTTGAATTTATACCAATTGGTGTTTTGGGAATTTATCAGATTTTTCTTTTCCTTTTTTTTTTTTTTTTCCCCCTTGACATTTAGAAGAAGCTAAGCCAATACAAGTCTTGATTTCAATGTGGTGCATTTCACAGCTTCCTAAGTGCTTCCCTCTTCTCCTTGAGACATCTGTGTGTTTTCCAGAGAAAAGGAAAGCTTTGTTTTTTTTCGTCCTTCATTCATACATAGTGGTGTTTGTGAAAGGAGACCTGGTTAATGAGAGCTGCAATGTGAAAATGTTCTCTGCAATGTCATACTTGGGCATATGTTTCTGTTCTTTGAGAAAAAAAATAAGGAAAAAAAGAGAAAAGAGATTATAATGAAGAAAACAAGTACTAGCAAAATTAGGATGTTTCCAGATGTTTCCAAAATTAAAATGTTGTTACTTGTTCAACATGGGCAACAATCACATTGAAAAAGACTACATTGTTACTTGCTCAGATTAGTCTGAAATGACTATGAACACATTTAAAATAAGCTTTCATTGTCATCCAAGGGTATTGTATACAATTATGTTATTTGACTGAATTATGGACTCTAAATCTGTGGGGTTTATTCACAAAAAGTATTTTAATAGATATAAAAAGGGATGGAGCTTGTAAAGTTATTATGAAGTTATTTTAGAAAATATGAATTAGTGAATTTTGCTCATGCCAAGATTTTATTTTACTTACTCACTTCTATATTGCCACAGAATATAGCGACATTTCAAAAAGTAGGAAAAATTAAAAATGTTTGGCTGAATTAGGCAGAAATATTTGACAATATGTAAGCCATAGTTCAAAATATTGGAATAAATAATGCTTAAAAATTTACATGTATCCTCTCACATGCATATTTCATATAAAGATTAAATTTCTTTTTAAAAAACTATGTTCCATTTCTCTTTCCCAGAACATTCATGCAAGTGGAAAGTGTTGAAATTGAACCCAACCTTTATTTTCACATTTTTAACTTTTATTGGTATTAAATTTTGTCATTCTGAACATATACTTTTCAAACTGGAACATTTATGTATAACTTTTTTTACAGTTCAAGCTAAATCTTGGCTATGAATGCTGTAATTTGATATACTGTAAGCACAAACGCTTGTGTTTCCATAGTACTTAGAGTAATTCTGTATATTAAAAATATTCCCGCAAAAAAAACCCCAAAAAACTACAGTCTAAAAATTGTTCTGAAAAATATATTGGTCATTGGAGAGATATCTTGTGAACATTTATTTAATTTAACAATGTTCTGTGAGTCTGTAATCTCCATGACTCTTTAGAATAAATCATGCTTTTTCTGTCCTTTTTTTTAAGAACCTCCTTGTAAAGGCGAGCAAATTCTATTGAATTTTGAATTTTGTTTCCAAAAATTCTGGCTAGTTTTTCTCCTATCTTGAAATGTGAACATTACATCCGTATGAATTTAGCATATAGATGTTACTCATATGAATGCATTCTTCATATTATAGGACTTTACAATTGAGAAATAGTTTTCAAAATGTGTGCCAAACTTTGACTGTTTCCATTATAACTTAGGTGCAGATGTGTCATTAATTTGACACAAGTTTGAATGCTGTGTCTGTGGTGGGCTGACCCCGTCTGTCAACCCAGACCCCATTCAGTCACTCTCTTACTCCTTCCCAATCAGGCTGCGGGAGAGAACTCTAAGGATAAAAGTGAGAGAAAACTGTTGGGTTGACATAAACCCTCTAGTAAGCAAAGGGGAGGGTGGGGGGAAGAAGAAAATAAGTCATGCTAAAAGCGATCCATAACCAACATCAAAGCAAGGCCCTGGCAGTCCCCAGGCAACCGTTATTCCCTCTCCATTTTATTGCTGAGCACGTCACGGGGCGTGGGGAGCACTCCTTGGTCAGCTGGGGTCAGCCATCCTGACTGACCAAAGCTCACAGGCTCTGGCTGTCAATCTCTTGCCATCCTCAGCCTCTTCTCTGGGGCAGCACAGCAAGAAACAGGGATGGCCTTGACACTAAACAGCTGAAACATGGATGTGCCATCAGCACCTTCTTTGTCACCGGTCGAAAACATGGCACCGTGCAGCTGTGAAGAAAATTAACTCCATCCCAGCCAGACCCAATGCAGTGTGGATGTAGAGAACACATTTTAGGCATTTGCATGATTGCAGACCCAATGCTTTAGTAAAATTAATGATTAGTTATTTATTTTATTAATAGTTTCTAAATCTCTTTGTTTGCAATGGCCTGAGCATGTACCTGGCTTAGTTAATATGCCCTCTTTTAAAATGTTTGCTGCTCTCTCATTCTTTCTAACAGGAGTCAGAACAGACCTGACCATCATCAGTGTCCATTACAAAACACGGAGGCCAAGAGAGCTGTCATTCAAGAAGCAGGTGGAAGGAGAAGTCAAGGACCATCTCTTGAACAATTTGATCTCCTCCTCTACTTGAGAGGAGGAAGCAGTGACACCAAGTCCTGTCAAATAGTCTTAAGAGCTGAAGAAGATGGGTGAAATTCCTCTTTTCCCATTAAAACAGAATTATTTTGAAGCCCCAAATGCAAAGCCCAGGAGTGAAAACAACAGGGTAGCATAATGCTTAGGGTGCTCACCTGAAGAGGAAAGCTTGGCGCTACATAACTCAATCTTAGCTGTCTGCTGATTGAATAATAGAACTAGTATTATTTATTGACTTAATAATTTTGTGATCTTTTCAAATTTTTTTTTCAACTTATGTTTTCTACTGTCTTTCTGACCCTTCAGTTTTCTTCTAATCTTTAAAGGAATCTAAAATCACTCATTGAGACTCTCTGTTCTTTGGATTCAAGAACTTATATGAAATGCATAGCATAAAATTGAATTAGTAGATTAACTGATTGTAATAAAAGATTTACTATTACAGAGTCTGACCTTTGTAACACAGTCCATAAAATTTTGAATTAATTCCTACTGGAGCTGGAGCATATCTTTTAGATAAACATGCAGGCAGTCTCAATTTTAAAAGCAGTCAGTGACAAAGATTTTACCATAGTTTTTCCTCTCAGGTAAAAATTTGCATTTTACTTCTAATAACTCTGTCAGTTTCAAGTTTAATTATGACATTGTGACAATTTACACCTGTCAATCTCTGCATTTTTCTGTATGATGGTCAGTAGAAAAATGTATTCGTAAGAAGTCTATTTTGTAATGCAAATAGAAAATATACACTACAGGAAGGCACTGAATTCCAGATTTTGTTCTGATCCTCTCCTTGTGCCTCTCAAAATGTCACTAGCTCACAGCTTATCACATCAATTACTTCAGGACTGGAACTTCCCTGCATAGGGCTGAGCTGCATTACACACACTGTCCTCACCAAGCCCCATCATGGAGAATCACTGCACGCTGACAGAAGGAACTATTCCTGCTGGCAGATTGATGCCACCGTCCCCAAGGATGGAGGCTAAGCCATGGAGCTCTGGCATAGGAGTACCATAGACTGGGGACCTGTGGGCATAAGTAAACTGGTTACTGGGTATATCTCTTCCATATTTGAGCTTATAAACTTACACCTGGAAAACTGTAATGTGAATTGGATCCCCATCTTTCACTCCAGAAGAGCAATGCTTGTTTCCAAAACAGATTCATATGCTATTTTGGTAGCATATGGTCATGTTTTTATGATGTATGTTGGCATTTGTTGGGATAGAAAATACAATACAAATATGACTGCTCAGGAAAATTGTTCATCAAAGAGTGAAACTAAAAGAAGAAAAAATTTCTGTATTAAGCTCAGTGTATGATCTTGACAGGTACTTCCTGAAGAGCACAGTCCTTCGCTTAGTTTAGGTGGCCAGTGTCAAGCTCTCAGGTTTTCAGTACTTGATATTGTTCCCTAAAACCTACCTTGTAGATTTTCTTCTTCACTTTTTAGTTAGTTTTGTAAAGGAAAATAATATTAATTACTTTTTTCAGCTGTCCCTTTTTTCTGTTATACATAGTGGAGGCAGAAGCGTCAAGGGACAATTACTTCAAACTTTAGTAAGAATCTTTGTAAGAGCTTTTGTTGCCATTAGGAATCTTTTATTAAAAGAAAAAAAAAAAGTAAGTTCAGTAAGTTAAGAATTCACCTTTCTAATACTAGCCCAGGCTTTTGGCTGGTTGGGAAATTGCTGGACTATGTCTGTCCCTGGTAGACAGACATCTATTTCATATGGAACAGTTAAAATTGTGCTCCCTGGGACACATCAATCACCAGTCATTCAGATCATATCATGCATCTTTCAGCAAGTCGTATAATGGAAAATTCCATAGAACTGATGAAAGCTAAGCCAAAAATCTGCTTCAAGTAAGTGTTTCAGTTGCCAGGAGTTTATATTTATAAACTATTTGTAAAAACAAAATTATATTCTTTAGCATTTAGTCGAAGAAGTTATTAATGTCTTTTAAGTTTGAAAGCCAGTTTTTACAAAAATATTTTTTAGGTATATGCTCTTCAATATTAAATGTGTCAAGCAAATGCTGGGTATGATCAATCAGTTCCAGATATTCTTGGAACTGACAATGGAATATTTTTTTGACGCAGAACTCCATGAATTGCTTATTCCTTCAATCTATAACAACAACAGTGAAATGAAGAAAAATTGCTTAGCTCTTTCCTTCTGTTTTTGTAGACAAAGCAATCAGATTAACGTGTCAGGGTTGGTGCCAGAAAGGTACAGTTCATAAAACAGTCAGATTTTTCCTATCACCGCATGCTCTTTAATTCCCAGTAGTGTGAAATTACCTTTATGTGCCTTTGGTAATACTGGTTTCAATGTTTGCAAAGCCTCTGGAAACTCTGGACGTTTGTGATCAAAATGTTACTAGCTGAATGCTTTTCAGAAATTCTCTGCAGGTTGTATTCAGACTGTTTAAGTTCCTCCTGAGGTATTATCTGCCATTCACTGTCTTGATCCTGTTCCCCTCTAAGAGCCATTATGTCAGCCCTTCAAAAGCCTTCAAAGTTGCTGTCTGCCTTACTGACTTACCTCCAGGAATTTGAGTGAAGTTTAAGTGCTGTGAATATTCGCCATGAAAAAAATAAATTGGGTATTCTAGTGTGGCCTTTGAATTTAAAGTACATCTGGTGTATATTTTTCTCTTTATGTACCCTAACCCCTTGTATTTTCTGTATATTGAGGACATTTGGCTACAAATTTGAAGAATATATTAGATACATATTAGCTACAAATTAGATCACATATTAGATTTTTAAAATTGATAGGTTTAAGTGTAATTTGGTGAAAAGTACTTTTGCAAAACTGCATTTTTGAAGGTGTTTTAATAGTCACACAACTATTCTGTGGAACAAAATACTAGTAATTATAACAAACTACAGAAAGTTTGCATTTTAAAGAAATGCAGTGCTCCTTACACGCCAAAGCATATGTGCGACAGCATATGTATATCTTGGAGGCTGAATATCGTTTTGGCAAAGGTGATTAAACCAATTTTTGCTCATTCTTCAGCTTTTCCTACTTCAGAGGCCCCTTGAATAATGTGTTCCTTATGGTTTAATAGCTGCTCTCCATCTCCATCTGAGCAGGTTGTGAACAGGGCTGTGTGCTGCCTGCCTTTGGTCTGCTGCCTACTCTGTGCCATTTGTTACATACTCTGTGCTGCCTCTCTCTGCTCAGCACTGCTGGTGATACCCAGAGACACCAGCCTCAGTTACAGAAACACAAGATGAAAACTAGCCCAGGGTTAGCCACTCCCGCCTAATTCAAATTCCAGTGTTATTCTCTCCAGAAATACCAGTTCGAGGTATTTCTGCATGGTGCAGTATTTTATAGGATGGGTATGTCTTGAATAAAACTCTGTTGGAAAAGTTAGCATATGCAATAGAAGACAGACCTAAGTCATCATAATATCAGCACAGCTCAGATGCTTGCATTTATTTTACTTATGAGCTGTGTTGGAGAACGTCATAATCAGATTGGTGTTTGCTGCTTGAGACCACAGTCTATTTGTGGCTGAAGGGCAAAAGGCTTCTTTCCTCACACTGAAGATGATGGTGATAAATAATGACCATAATTACTTTTTAAGTGTTAGAGAGTGCACTCATTTGCTTGGAATGCAATAGGACCTATTTTTGCATAGGCCTTGCACACAGCTAAGAGACAGATGGCTTCTGTCTTGCAAAATTAAAAGGGCCCTGAATTCATGTATCATTCTGAAATATCAGACACTGGAAACATACTTTGTGTGCCTTACTCACAGAATGCTTTTTGAATGCATGAGAAAAGGCAAGCACGGGTCAAGGTGAGAACTCATTATTTTGAGAGTATTTGAGAGAAGCCAAAGGAGCATGTGATATACGTATTCAAGCCATGAGAAAGACATCATCTCTGGATACCTATCTCCTCCTCTTCATGCTGCTATCCAAAAAGCCATAAGGTCCATGGGACCTCTGGCTCTCTAGAAGAGTAGAACTGATTAAAGTAATTTACCACCTACCAAGACAAAGGATTACTTCAATTATTTTGTCCAAATAAAATCTCATTCTCCAAGAGAATGAGGGTAGACTGGAGAACTCTCAGTGGAATGAAGAAATGCAAAGTAGCTATGCTAGATTCAGAAGTCTTGACTGACATTGTGCATTAGGGGAGACAGGATGTGTTGTGAGGAAGGAGATAGCAGGAAGCAGGATGATTGCTGGCATTTAAAGACAGCTACTTGACTTTTATCAGATAGGGGGAGAAGATTATTTGGCACTTACGTTAATTACTGAAGAGACATGGGAGACTTCAATTTTGAAGCTAAGAATGATGGGATACCTCATCAAAGGTGCAGAATAAATTTTACTTCATCCAAAAAACTTAAATATCAATAAGGGCATTTTTTTTCTTTTTTGCACCTTAAATTGGGGCAGAACTTTTGTTTAGCTTGCTACCTCTGGCTGTTAAAGATCAGAGTTGCTTCCCAAACTGACCTAATCTGGCAAAACTTGGGACAAAGGTCAGCAGCTACAGGTTAGACAATATATCTGGGGTTTTACTGCAATTTCCCAGTGAACACCCACGAATAGAACTGGAAGGAAAATGTTTTCTCATCACAGTAAGTTCCCATTCTCAGTGGGAATTAAATATTCAAAATGCAAAAAGACATTCATGAATCAGCAGTCTAAAAGGGTTCATTAAATATAAATCAACACTTCTTTTTAAAAAATATTTTCACTGCTCTTTTGCTTTACTTTGTAAAATAATTAATTTGTGGTTTCTTTCAATATGACCCAGTATAGTTGTAAAAAAGATATTTTTAAAATGAAAAAATACTGATTTGGGGGTAGGAGGATTTAAATGTTAAAGCATTTTTCCAAAATATTTTATCAAAAAGGCTGTCTTTATTTAAACAGATTTCACTTTGACAAACTGGCATTTTACAACAAAATACATCTACAGTGTAAAATTTATTAGCATGCTTAATCACAGATCTACGAAATACCACCGTCTTGTATGATTAAAGTTATCCATTGGAGCATTGCATATAAATCTGTCTTTATGTCAGTGAGAGCTCCTGTAAGTAGATGCAGACCACTGAATTATCAGAATCAGTGGAAAGCGTGGAAAATTGATGCAAGAAGTAATGATATTAAAATATATGTAGACAATTGGCCTGCATGAAATTTTGTCATTGCCCCTCCAAAAAGTTCCCAATTAGTGTTCCATAACCCCAGTCTTTGAACTGCAACAAGTCATTGTCTCCTCAATGATTTTTGAAATCCCCGTGTCATGAAAAATCCTTTCCAAACCTACGGATTCTAATACTTTGTTATACAAAAAGCATTATATTTTGTCTAGTGATCAAATGGCTTTTGTCTGACTACTTGTAGCATCATACTGGAAATACTGTATGTGGCAAAGGTGTGACAAATCCTGCCAGACCTTGCCAGTTTAACAGCCTTTTGTGTTTTACTGGGTGAAGGGATGGTACTGGAAAAATTTCAAACTTTTGCTAAAATCTGGTCTTGTTAAGAAAATGTATAAAAATAAACCCAGGTGGCCACCAAGCCTGAAGAGGAAGGGATCCCACTACTACGGGCATCATACTCTTCCCAATGAATGCTTCAGAGAAGTGATGACATGCTGTAAAATAAACTCCTCACTTCTGAAGAAAGAAGATTGGCAGTCTCAACCAAACCCAAAGTGACATTGGAAGGACAAGCATAATTTAATGGGAAAAAAGGTAAATAATAGTAACTTTTGTTGAATAGAAATTATAAGGTTATAATTTATGAGGTTTTTAAGTATAATTTGGTCTGAATGTATAACATCAAAACTGGACTAATGATGTGGATAAATACATTGCTAAAATCCTGATGGGATAAAGAAGGTGTTCTTAGTTCCATATGGTATGTTCTTTTTTTCTCACAAGAAGATTTTGGGCGTGCATCACCATTTGTTTGGTCCAGATGTTTTTGTTTCCTTTTGTTGGAATAAGAAACACTACTTCCTGGAGTCATTGTTTTCTCAATGTTTCAGTTTGGTCTAAAAGATCAGGAACAGAAAATGAAATTTTATTTTCTTGATTATTTTTTGTGTTCCAAAACCATGATTTTCTTTGTACAAATCTTGGCAATAGATCCCAAGCACAAGTACAGGATAGGCAGAGAATGGATTAAGACTTACCCTGGAGAAAAACACTTGGAGGTGTTTTGTGGACAAAAAACTCAATATGGCTCAGCAATGTGTGCTCACAGCCCTGAAAACCAATTGTATCCTGGGCTGCATCCAAAGCAGCGTGGGCAGCAGGGGAGGGAGGGGATTCTGCCCCTCTGCTCTGCTCTGCTGAGACCCCACCTGGAACACTGCATCCAGCTCTGGGCTCCCAGCACAGGAAGGACATGGAGCTGTTGGAGTGAGTCCAGGGGAGGCCATGAACATCATGAAAAGGCTGGAACACCCTTCCTGGGAAAACAGGCTGGGAAACTTGGAGCTGTTCAGCCTGGAGAAGAGAAGGCTCTGATGAGACCTCCGAGCAGCCTTCCAGTACTTAAGTACAAGAAGGCTGGAGAGGGACTTTTCAGAAGGTTATTTAGTAAGGGAACAAGAGGTATAGCCTCAAGCTGAAACAGAGCGGGTTTAGATTAGTCATTAGGAGAAAATTCTGTGAGGGTGGTGAGACACTGGAGCAGGTTTCCCAGAGAAGTGGACTACACATCCCTGGAGATGTTTAAGACCAGGCTGGACGAGGTTCTGAGTAACCTGGTCAAGCTGAACATTCCCTGCCCATAGCAGAAAGGTTGAAACTAGATGATCTCTAAGGTCTATTCCAACCCAAACCATACTATGATTCTATGACCAAGATGAATAAATTTAAAGATAACAGTATTTTACAGCTGCTCTGCTTCTTAATTTTCTAATGACACAAATTTCTTATGTATCTATTGAACATGTAGATCAACATTATACCGTGAACACAAAGTTACATTTACAGATGTACATAAAAAATTTTTAATGCCCTAGACTGTTTTCTTAAGATGTTGGATTTATATGAGAAAATGTCTCCCCAAACCTAATCAGTGTCTTAATTTCTCTGTAGTGACTTTAACTGAACAATATTAAAAGCCAGCCAAAGGAAATAACAACAGGGACAGTTAAGTCAGCATGTCAAGGGAGTCTTGTTTACAAACTATAGCCAACATCAATTTATTTCTGGCTTCAATTCCTGACCTCCACTTTAAAGGCAATTATTCTCAAATGACAAATCTTATGAAGTCTGTGGACTGGCATGTTATGGATCTTGTAAGTATAATAACCATATATTTACTCATTCTAAAATCTTCATTTGGCACCTCCAAAATGCCAGGCAGATTTAGCAGCCAGATGCCTGTTTATTGAACTGATATATGCAAATAATATTTGTAAGCAGTAAATTGGCATTCTAAGATGGTGTCTGTAATAAAAAAAAAAAGGCAAAAATTTATTCTAGACTTGCATATACTTTTATTACTTCAGAAACACCATAATCAAGACTATTGTCTCTAGACAAAAGTATTTTTTTCCTATTGCTTCCACAAATAATACGTTGATGATCCATAAATGCCTTCTCTGCTGGAAGTCCAAAAGGCTCTTAGACTGCAATAGCAAAACAGGACTTGCTTGATTATCCTGTTATTCTTTTCAAATACACTGATTTTTTTTCCAAAGCAATCAAATGTTTTCAACTTTCTTAACATTTGCAATTCTTATTATTTTCAGTGGTTTATTCCATAGAAATTTTAATTCCACCCCCGTGCCAAGAAAAATTTGGGGAAAAAAGGTGGAGAATAACATATATATATATATGTATATATATATATATATAGGTCTAAGTAAGAATAGCAGATGCCATCTCTTCACCAATTTAAATATATGGTATAATTTATCCAGTAAACATGATACAAATTATTATTCTTTTTGAAGTAATCAAGATGAAACATTGCCATTCATTCCTTTTTGCTGTGGAAAAACTTCTTCTCTGAGAGCTATTGTTTATCTCCTGATTTAAATTCTTGTTAATGTTTGTTAGAGGCAAGCATCACAGATATTTTTTTTTCTAATACTGACAATGTTTGGTAGCAATCAGAAAAAGCCTTCAGTTTATTGCACACATTTTGATTTATAAGTAGATTCTCACTTAGTTAACAGCTTTATTTATCTTGTTGATATCCTGAGGAAATTGATGGCTGACAAGAGTTTGAAATTAAAATGCAGTCAAACTAAAGTATCCTCAGAACAAATAAATTACCTATTAGCATTGAAATACTTAATTTCTTTGCTGGACATCTTTGAAATACTTAACATAGAATTAACAATAAATCTATATTACAGAGGACCTGTGTAACATTTATTAATGTCATGCCTGAGAATATTTTGAAAGTAACTAATTAATATAAGATATGGTTCACTATTTGTTTTAATGATGTATTGAAAAGGAGACAAAGCTATTTGACTTCTGTTTGTGGCTGTATTTGTGGTATCCTGTTCCTATTGTGTTAGTTTAATCTAGTAGGCTCTTGGTTGACCTTTGCATGACATATCCCTTGGCCAGGGATATCCTCTGGTGATGCTAAGTCATAACTGAGGTGTTGTGTGAATGTATTTTAATTCAGTTTAAAGTGCCTGAAGTGATGTGATGACTGTGGTGGCAGGAATTGTCATGGCATGAAGCCCAGAGTGAATCCTTTACATCCTCAGGTGTGGCTAGGGAGTTTGTGGAGTCGTATAAGGCTTCAAAGCTGACTGGGGTAGTACTGACAGACTGTGAAGGGTGGAGACAGAGGAATTTGATGAAGTCTCAGACATGTTCCCTTTCTGAGGAATCCCTAGAGTGAGTTATTTTGAGAAAGTCTGAGATGAGGTAACCAAGGTGAAAGCTACCAAGCAGCTGGGTAATGTGGGCAATCATAAGTCCAGTGCTGAAGTGATTCCCTGGCCTTTTGTTATGTAGAGATATAGATATATTCTGAGGATTTTGAAAAATAAAAACAAGAGAAGTACAGGGACACTTTAAAGCATTTAGGTGTATTCAGGTGACCAGCAGTTATCAGGAAGCACATGAAAGCCTCACCTAACTTACAGATTTTCACATGAAGTATTCTTCCCATTAAAGTAACTTTTAAAATATATCTGTAGGAAACACTGTGGCTTTGGGTCCCATAATGGTCCACGTACGTCTTGTATGATGTGGTACTGAGAGTCACTGAGATGTCTGTGGATCATGCCACATGAGAATAGGTTGAGTTTAGATTGATTAGGGAGACAGCACAAGGAGCAGAGAGGACCCCATATCCATTGTTAGCTGGAGTTGCCTCTAGTTCCTAGCAGTTTATTTTGTTTCTGTTCTCCTGCTAAATAATAGCTTGATGAGTACATAGATTTATCTAGTTATATTTATGTATATACATGAAAATGAATTGCTGAACTCTGCACAAATACTGAAGAACACTGAAGGAAAGCTGAGTTGAAGCAATTTGTATTCTGTTCTCAAGTCTCATGGTATTATGGCCCTCTTGTTTGTAGGAATTAGTCTACAGTGTAGATCACGAGTATAAACCTGGCCCCCTACTTTCACCAGGACAACTTTTTTTCCAATCTCCAGTCTATTTCTTGTTCTTCTTTTTCCCAAAAGTCTTCAAGCATGGCTGGGAACCAAGAGGTTTGTTCATCTCCATCCTACGACTGAAAGTGCATTCCCCGAAGNAAAGCAATCAAATGTTTTCAACTTTCTTAACATTTGCAATTCTTATTATTTTCAGTGGTTTATTCCATAGAAATTTTAATTCCACCCCCGTGCCAAGAAAAATTTGGGGAAAAAAGGTGGAGAATAACATATATATATATATGTATATATATATATATATAGGTCTAAGTAAGAATAGCAGATGCCATCTCTTCACCAATTTAAATATATGGTATAATTTATCCAGTAAACATGATACAAATTATTATTCTTTTTGAAGTAATCAAGATGAAACATTGCCATTCATTCCTTTTTGCTGTGGAAAAACTTCTTCTCTGAGAGCTATTGTTTATCTCCTGATTTAAATTCTTGTTAATGTTTGTCAGAGGCAAGCATCACAGATTTTTTTTTTCTAATACTGACAATGTTTGGTAGCAATCAGAAAAAGCCTTCAGTTTATTGCACACATTTTGATTTATAAGTAGATTCTCACTTAGTTAACAGCTTTATTTATCTTGTTGATATCCTGAGGAAATTGATGGCTGACAAGAGTTTGAAATTAAAATGCAGTCAAACTAAAATATCCTCAGAACAAATAAATTACCTATTAGCATTGAAATACTTAATTTCTTTGCTGGACATCTTTGAAATACTTAACATAGAATTAACAATAAATCTATATTACAGAGGACCTGTGTAACATTTATTAATGTCATGCCTGAGAATATTTTGAAAGTAACTAATTAATATAAGATATGGTTCACTATTTGTTTTAATGATGTATTGAAAAGGAGACAAAGCTATTTGACTTCTGTTTGTGGCTGTATTTGTGGTATCCTGTTCCTATTGTGTTAGTTTAATCTAGTAGGCTTTTGGTTGACCTTTGCATGACATATCCCTTGGCCAGGGATATCCTCTGGTGATGCTAAGTCATAACTGAGGTGTTGTGTGAATGTATTTTAATTCAGTTTAAAGTGCCTGAAGTGATGTGATGACTGTGGTGGCAGGAATTGTCATGGCATGAAGCCCAGAGTGAATCCTTTACATCCTCAGGTGTGGCTAGGGAGTTTGTGGAGTCGTATAAGGCTTCAAAGCTGACTGGGGTAGTACTGACAGACTGTGAAGGGTGGAGACAGAGGAATTTGATGAAGTCTCAGACATGTTCCCTTTCTGAGGAATCCCTAGAGTGAGTTATTTTGAGAAAGTCTGAGATGAGGTAACCAAGGTGAAAGCTACCAAGCAGCTGGGTAATGTGGGCAATCATAAGTCCAGTGCTGAAGTGATTCCCTGGCCTTTTGTTATGTAGAGATATAGATATATTCTGAGGATTTTGAAAAATAAAAACAAGAGAAGTACAGGGACACTTTAAAGCATTTAGGTGTATTCAGGTGACCAGCAGTTATCAGGAAGCACATGAAAGCCTCACCTAACTTACAGATTTTCACATGAAGTATTCTTCCCATTAAAGTAACTTTTAAAATATATCTGTAGGAAACACTGTGGCTTTGGGTCCCATAATGGTCCACGTACGTCTTGTATGATGTGGTACTGAGAGTCACTGAGATGTCTGTGGATCATGCCACATGAGAATAGGTTGAGTTTAGATTGATTAGGGAGACAGCACAAGGAGCAGAGAGGACCCCATATCCATTGTTAGCTGGAGTTGCCTCTAGTTCCTAGCAGTTTATTTTGTTTCTGTTCTCCTGCTAAATAATAGCTTGATGAGTACATAGATTTATCTAGTTATATTTATGTATATACATGAAAATGAATTGCTGAACTCTGCACAAATACTGAAGAACACTGAAGGAAAGCTGAGTTGAAGCAANATTTTGTTTCTGTTCTCCTGCTAAATAATAGCTTGATGAGTACATAGATTTATCTAGTTATATTTATGTATATACATGAAAATGAAGTGCTGAACTCTGCACAAATACTGAAGAACACTGAAGGAAAGCTGAGTTGAAGCAATTTGTATTCTGTTCTCAAGTCTCATGGTATTATGGCCCTCTTGTTTGTAGGAATTAGTCTACAGTGTAGATCACGAGTATAAACCTGGCCCCCTACTTTCACCAGGACAACTTTTTTTCCAATCTCCAGTCTATTTCTTGTTCTTCTTTTTCCCAAAAGTCTTCAAGCATGGCTGGGAACCAAGAGGTTTGTTCATCTCCATCCTACGACTGAAAGTGCATTCCCCGAAGGTATACTCCACAGGTGAATAATGTGTATCCATTTGTGTGAGGAGCATACACGTAGGCATTGGTCATGTCTGTGCCCATGTGCATGATACACGTACTTGTTCCTTTGCAGCACCAGACATGTCCATGAGAAGACAGAGGCTGTTTGCATTTCGTATATGCAGTGGGATCTCACATGTCAAGGAAGAGGCTAAGGAGTCATTCTGTCTTAAGTGAATATAAGTGGCTCCACCCCCAATTTATATATCAGCCCCCAGGGAATCTTCCTGTGCTCTGCTTCACTAATCCATGGCAGGACTCATCATGAAAGCTCTTCTGGTGGACAAGACATACTCCCACAAGTAGGAAACATCAATCAGCCCTTTAAGACATTCTGACATCAGAGGAAACACAGATTCTTTGAACACGGCCCACACTGAACTCAAGCTGGGTATAAACCCATGAATGGACATGAGCAATGGACCAACATGTTCAAGGAAAACTGTCTTGGTAAGCAGATGGGATGATGGATGTTAAACTGTCTGTAGCTTTCACAGACTATATTCCCAGAAATAAGTAATTACATTAGAATTGATTATTATTCCTCTAATCTCCAACAATGCAAAATAGATTTAGGAACCCATTAACAGACAGAACCATGGTTCATGAGGACTCCACACAAGTGTGCTTGAACAGCAATTGACTTTCTCAGGATATTCTTAGGAACAGCTTTTTCACCTTCCACATAAATTTTACTATTAAAAGAAGACCTTTCAATAACCTTGGAGAATGCAGAGAATACAGGAAAACCAGCTCCAAACTTGAAAAGAACTCAGCACAGGATTTTTGGTAGATTGTAACACTGCAAAAATTTTGAGGAAAGGTTATCTGTTCAGATAAAAGTAGAAATTGTGAATATCAAACTGGGAGAGAAGATAGCATTGAGTTGAAGATAATTGATTAAACCTCAGGAGAGATGGATTTAACTCATATCTCTGATTTCTTGCCAGTTTTATGACTGTTACTTCATACCTCTTTGTTTTGGTCTACACACTAGATAAGATATGCATTCCTTCTAGTTCTTGTTCATGTTCTCTGTTTAGAATACGGCTTCTTCCATGAATATCTCTGATGAAAAATGCATGAACTGTGACATTTCTACACAAACTCTTTATTGACTCCAGTTCATAGTTCTGCAATCCAAGAACAATCATGAACAACCACAATGAAAACCTGAATCCAAGGATGCAAAACGAAGGAGAAGTGGTATGGAAATAAAGAGTGATAATCAGAATCCTTTCAAAGAACATTGCATACCAGACAGAAAAACTCCATAAAGCTTTGACTTGTTTTTAATAGCAGCTGAACCATCTGCAAGTGGTAAATCCATTGACCAGTGTGGTCAGATTTACTGGGACACCTAGGCCTGTGTACTGTGTGAAAGCAGAGGTACTGATAAACATGATGGAGTCAGTAGTCATATCTTTCTAATTCCTACACTTCATCATCATCCATCATAGTTAGATAGTTTCTAAGCATTCTGGACATGAACTGATGTTCCTGCAGTTTCAATTAGCATTTAAGTGTTATCTTGCTCAAGTTATTATTTTCCCCCCAACAATTTCCAAGTTTTGATGGGCTCTGATCCTAGCTATGTGTATTGCTGTAAGCCTCAAGCCTTTCAATCATCTACTGTTGAGTGACTACTCACAGTAACACACAATTTTAAAGTTCATTTATTTTGTTCTTTCACAGTTACTCAAATCCAGCCTAGTGTTGTGGTTATTACCTTTCTGATTAATATTTCAGCTGAATATACCTGTAAAGCTATACAATCTATTATTTATCGATAATAGAAAGAATCCATACAGGGAATACCCCGTTTTGCCAAGGGAAAAGAAAATAATGAGATGTTAGGCATCTGCCCCAAGGGCTCAAACTGCAAAGATTTTATTGGATGGCTTTTCTTTGTCTTCAGTGGTCAGTCCCCAAGAGATCCATATCTGTAAAATTAATAAGCTTGTTGCTCAATTGTACTGTCAAGAGGAGAAAATAACTGATGCATTTGAGCTCATTTATTTTTAGCTTGATGCAAAGCCATGTTAGGAGTAATCCCATTTTTCAGAGTGTATGAAATCCCATGTTATCAGAAAAGCTAGAGCTGTTGTGTCAGGTTGATGGAGCTTATCTTGTTTAGCCTGACAGATGCTGCTCAGGATCAAAAGACTTGGATGTAAACAGCGGTGTATCTTCAAGGTCAGGAAAACTCTAGGGAAGTTGTCTTGGTATGATGTAGGATAGAAGGAAGAAGCATGTTAAATGTGTAGATAAACACAGCCATCTGAAACTGGATGATAGCTTTCATTTGGATGAGTCTCAGGCCATAAGGCAAGTCCAGACAGGCAAGTGCAGCAATACTCTGCTGCTCATTCATGAGATCACAACATGATGGCCTCTTATTTTTAGTAAATCCTTAGCTTAAATCCTGTCCTTTTTTCTCACTGCTCCCTAGGACTTCACAAGACAGATTCTTTCCATATTTCCAAGATCTCCTTATTTTGCAATACAAAAATTGTACAGTTTTAAACAATTGTTCTCAGTATTTTGTTACAATCTGGAAAAAGCTTTATAATTTCTGGACAGAGGTCTTAGTGTTGGGTAGATAGTGTAGAAATATGGAGTATCTTCCCATTGTGAGCACTGTTATTGTGAGACTTCTGAGCCCCCAGTATTTGAAAATTTTATTCCAAGGGAGCACAGAAACATCGGAGAGGTCTTTGGGGTAACTCTATGTTCCTTTGCCCAGCCTTAAAACGTGTGTGACCCCAAAACTAATAACCATCTGGTAAAGGTTGGAGTGATCTCAAGAAATGAGTAATGTTTATATTCTGCTGGCTATCTAGTCATTTTAGCCACGCAGTCAAGTGTTCTTGCTAACATTTCTTTTATAAATAGTATCTCTTGAAGACTTTTCCCTTGGTTACTTCACAAAGAAGTTTACTTAACTTTTTTATTTTTCTCTCTTTCTATTTTTTTTCCAAAGTAAAGTTTAACTATGTGGAAGAGCAGAATGTCAATTCTTGTTCAATTTCTGTGTTTCGTCTCTGTTTCTGGAACAGTACCTAGTGGGCACAAAGATACCAGTCAGTACCAGACTGGAGGCTGGAAAGACAGGCAAAGGCTATGGCAGATATGTGGATTTCCAAGCAACTAATAATTTTTATCAAATACTATCATTGTAGAAAAAAGGAGGAACAACTGCAGACCACCTTTATAATCTTCCACAGATCTTCACACTCAAACATTTTAATAGATAACCATCCAATTCTCTGACCCACATAGAACAAATGGAATATTGTCATAAGCATTCATATTTGACCAAATGAAAGTAGCATTATTATGACTAAAAGCACTGAATGCAGTCAGTCCAACTCTTTTACATGTAGGATCTTTCCTGGTTATGAAATATTGATTTCCAAACCAGAGATTTCTTGTCTGTTTAAAACAAGCTAACTGTGAAGACTTTTCAAAGATTATCACGCAAGTGTCTTGTTGCTTTTAGCAATAGTTTTCTTTCTTCACAAAAGCGAGAAAAAGGCCAACTTTTCCTATCTCTAGACTGTAGCTGAGTCTGCTACAAATGTTGCAGAAACAGGAAATTTGACATTTCCAGCTATTGGCTGCAATTTGTAATCCATCACAGAATTGTGAAGTCACTGAGATGACATTTCTTTGAATGTCACAGTCGTGTTGGTGGAATTAATGACAGCATAATAAAAAAATGAATTAATAGTAGGATTACTGAATACTACCCAGACTCAGTGTTTTAGGTATCGCAGAGACTAAAGTGATGTTGCACAATTCCAGAATCTAGAAAATCATCTGTGACTGATGTTTAAAATTTGTCTTCTGCTGTTGAGCATGTAGAGTTGTACAGCTGGACACATAAGCAGAAACTTTAAAAACTACAGAGATGTCTAATGATTTTTCATATGTAAATTTTACTACCTGCATCAGCACCAACTACACATAAAACATTAACTGCCTTCAGAATATTCCTGGATACAGTGCTACATTTTTTTATTTTTTAGCTCCAAAGAAAGCTTCTACTTTTAGTGCTTAATTATGAAGTTCCCCGAAAGTCAATTTTTTCTCCATCATTGTATATGCAAGTTAAGACACTGACTTTTATGATAAATAACAAGTATCCTCTTCAGGTGAAAAAGGAGCTCAAATTTTATATTGCATTCATCTGACATCTCAATGATTAAACATGAACCAAATAAATATCACAGTCAGTACCATCCTCTCTATATTAATCAATTAATCAATTAATTATTCAATTAAATTTGCTGTACTTGTCCTAAAAATTTATACTTTCAGATGACTAATGAATTTTTTTTTCCTCTGAGTGCATAAGTGTGCTACAGAAGAGATGAAAGGAGAGCTGGACATTTTGTTCTTTACGGTAAGGTCATCTGGAGAGGAAAGAAAAGTCTATTTGAAATTTATATGGGAAAAAGTTTTGGTTTTCTTTTCCTGGTAATACAACCTTCAAGGAAATAAAGTTCCCAGCTATTGGTTGGAGCTTTCTGGTGGCTATATGAACACTTTAGCTGGTTGATAGTATTCATATTTTCAAGGGTTTTTGTGCTACTTTAAATATTGCTAACATTCTTAGCCTGATTCCTAAAGAATCATGCTTACATGGTCACTGTCTGGTTGTCCTTAACTTCTGAAAATGAACTCACTGCTCAGCTGGATTTGAGTCAAAAGCAGAGGACCACAGCTGTCAGTAGGACTTAGGGGTGTGTTCTGGAAAGAGAAAAGAGACCCTGTACCAGCCCTCGCAAAGAGAAAGGCTGCTGAATGAGAACATGCATTACTAGACAGCTGTGATGCCATGTGGGAAAACAAATGAATGTTTAAACAGAAATAAAAATATCTTAACTTCCATCAACCCTAAGATTCAAATGCACAGAAAAAAAATTCTGGCCAATTTTGGTGTTCTCATTACTGATTTTTGAAGATTTTCCTGTCCATTCTGTTAGAAAGGAAGCTGAGACAGTAGGGCTTAATGCTATAGCAAATGGTGGGCTTCATAACAAAATACACAGACATGGAATCCCAGGTCCCACAAGGCACTAGCAATTATCCCATATAATTACCCCGTAAGTATCAAATATATTTAATCCCCTGTAGGGTCCCCCTTCATGCTGTACCTTCCATGAGTTATAGAAGAGGGAGGATGAGATTCCAAGGTGATGCTAAGCTTTGGTGTCCAACAGTTTGATTGACCGTGAGGCGATAAGTAAGTAGTAGAACAGAGAAGGTTACTTCCAGTTTTCCCTTCTCTTGCTGCATATAGGAAGAGTTACATGAGGCTCCATGAAACATATTTCAATTTCTCAAGAGCTCTACAGGTCAGGAATTTGATTTTTTGCCTGTTTCTGTGAACCTTTAAAAGCATTCCATAGAGAATTTACACATAAGTGATTCTTCAAGGGGAGACTTCATCATTTATTATCTGTTTTGACTTCTAATAGATAGCCAAAATAATGGAAAATTCCATTGCAATCACCAGTTTTCCTGGCACAGGATTAAGACTGAAGTTAATGTAACTTGTTTCATGGTCTAACACTCATTGAGAAAATCTGAAAAATGAGTACATATAATTGTTTATCCATACCTTGTAAACACCATTTAAAACCTTCAAAATGTTAATGTGAATGCAAATCATAATTTTTTTCCCTCAGGAACTGAAAAAGTATCTGAAGTTCATGCCAGAAATCTCATGTTGCTAAGGTTTTATTACCTGAAATTCAGAACTTGAGGCCATTAATTTCCTTAAAGATATTGCAGTAAATGTCATTGCTAGCTGGAACGTAGAGTTTCAGGTATTAATGCCACTAGTCACTAGTCTGTTAAACGAGAACAGCAACAGTGCAAGGGATTAAGAAGTTATTGCAAATAAAAGCAATGGGAAAAGTGCAGCTGTAACCATTCTTAGTTATCAAGAAATAACAGTGTGCTGGTTCTTTAAAAATAAAAAATCAGCACTGTTATGGATTCAAGTTTGTTTCTATATTCATGTTACATAGCAAACTTTCAAAATTCTCTGTGTTGGCCAAAGAGAAGCTGAAGAGAGTGCTACAATACAAGTGACGATAGTTACAACCTGTTTATGAAGATATCTTAGCAGAAATTGCATGGAAAGGCCTCATAGAAACACTGTATTATCCCCTGAATTCAGCACTCCAGAGCATCAAGGCACTATGTAAACACTAGCTAAATGTTAATCATAGTTCCTTCGATAGGTAAGACAAAAAATAAAATCTCCCTCCCTTTTAAGTGAGGTAAGTAGAGCTGCAGTTTCGCTTGTCACATACAAGGCATTGGAGAGAGCAAGTCATATTGTCATTCAGAGGAAATCAGGAGACTCTGTACCTAGCTTACCAGGCTGTATGAAATATCATTTGGATAGGACAGAACATGTGATATGTGAGAGAAGATAAAAATAATCTTAAAAAGTTAAACAGCCTGCTTTGCATAAGCAGAAATTTTTTTTCAATATTTATTATTTCAATATTTATTTTTCATATATGTTGATTCTTTTTAGGTCTCCCACCTGCTTCAGTTATGCTGCTTTAAGATCTCTGGAGATATGAGAAGAGCCTCTCTCACAAAGGAGAGAGTTTGGTGCTTAGCACTACTGAAAAAGGGTCTGAAAGTACTCCTGCGATCCAGTCTGTCTATCCAGATATGTGATATGGAGCAAATGAGCACAGTTTCACCTAAAAAACCCTCCTAAAGCAAGCACCCTGCCTATTCAAGAGAATGAGAACAATCTCTCTGATATGTACAGAGGGAAAGTACCACTCACCTATTTTAGGCATCTGTTTTTCTCATGTAGTCTATCAGGAAGAGTGTTTGTTTAGTGATGATGAGTGTCTGTGGCATAAGAGCCTGACATCAGAGCCCTCCCTAATTCAGAAGGTGAAAGCCACAGAGCTCTCCTTCCAGCTCCCAGACACTCCTTGTCTTCATCCACTGAGTGTAATGTCTCATGTATGAAGCTTAGAGGGAGTTGCACCTTGAGCTTAGTTTCCCTTGCCCAAGTTGGTGGCCTAAAGTCTGCATGAAGTTTCCATTTCTCTCTGGCTCCTTGGAGTTTTTCCTTCCTCACTGTGCAATCTTACAGGTTCACCAGGAGGGTGGGAATGTCCTTCCCAGGATATCCCATAGATTCATCACTCAGAGGCTCTTCTGAGATATTTTAGCTGTGGCAGCAGCTGCTCTCAGACTGGGAAAAGGATGTGAATTTGGGTCTTATGAAATTCATTGCATTTGAGAAGCATCACCATAACACAGTGTGTAGAAGATGTATTATTTATACGCAGAAGTGCAGACAGATTGCACAGAGTGAGAAGCAGGGCCAGCATGTCCTGGATAAACTGAACCTGCTGAACTTCTGCTGTGCTTTGGGACTGTGGCCATTTGTTTTCTGCACACCAGGAATGCTGTGTGGATCTGCAGATGCTGGTCCTCCTCTGAACTTACTGATGCCTAGAAATTACAGGCAAATGTACCACGCTTTGCAGTGTTAACAAGGAGAAGGTCCTTAGGTAAGCTGGTAAATCTGGAACTGAGGATATTTTTGTACTTCTTGGTCAAGTCCAGTTTTCACTTTTCTCCTCCAGATACTGAAGTCTGAACTAAGCACCAAATATTTTTGCTTTCACTAAGAGACAAAATGAGACTTATATTCATCCCTAATGGTTATCTGTATGACAATGATGTTGACTCCTAAGATCATCCTTGTTTATTTGACAGGTTGGGCTGAAGTCACTGAGGCTAACATCCTGCTCACAGAGAGGTTCCAAATCTCTGCTGATTAGCTGAAGCTGAGTCAAAAACTTTTTCATGAGAATAGAAGTGAGCATTTCTACTGTGCAGATCTGAAGTTTTTCTTAGTATGATACCAAATAAAACTTACCTTGTCAGTAGATTCAAATATCCAAAAATGTTATGGTCTTATTAAGAGTGTGGTTGCTTCAGAAGGAGTGTGGAGCATGCCCATATTGTTGTCTGGTGCATAAGGCCCAGAAAAAGCGACATGACACAAGGTCTTTCTTCCTTTTTTTCAGGAAAGAAGAGGGCCAAGAATCCCTCATCTATCCTCGGAGAAGGGAGAAACCAGCTGAGTGACATCAAAAGTTACAAAGACAGGTCAAAAATCAGAGGAAAAAGGAGTAAAGCCTTTACAGATCTAACAGTCTTCTGCTTGCACCACCAAGTTTACAGCTACTGATCCAGCTCCAATTCAGCTGTCTAGCTTATTCCTTTTACCTTAAGCAATGCATGAAGCAGGTGAAGAGGTTTTTTTAAGTGGTAGCTGTAACCAGGATCTGCTTATATAGTATAATATGAGATGCATTCAAACATTGTATAATGAAATGGATCTGAAAGTATGGCTCTCTGCTTTTGTCCATTCGCTTCGGGACAGTTACCGTTTTCTTTTTGTAAAATTAGAAAAAGAAAAGAAACTGACCTTCAACAACAAGTAGAAGTCTAATTAAATTCTCCAATGAAATTTTTTTTGTGCTTTTCCATGACTTTGATAATACTGAGATGTACAGATCAGTGGTCCAGATCAGAGGTCACATAAGCTAGATTCATTCCCGGCACATTTCAGTCCTGTGAAAGGATCAAGAGCAGAATTCAACTGTTCTGGGAATCTTGGTACGTGATTAAATGAACAATCATCTTGTTCCCATTTACTGGTGTGATATGTAATGATTTGCTGTTAGTCAAGAGGGAGATCTGAGTAGACAGATTTCATATAAACCAAGGGATAGAGATGAAAGACAGTACTTGACTGTTATGTATTAAAGGGAGAAGGAATCTGCATGGTCAGCCCAATTTCCAGATAATACTTTTTACAAAAATATGGAGATGCATCTACCCAGAGGATCCTGGCATCCTGGGACAGGTAGGATCAGGAAGAAACACGATGGGAGGGTAGAGGAAGACAGGAAAGTGGAAAAAAGGAGGAATATGAGAACTGAGCACTGACTAGAGGTAGGGACCGACAATGTTACAGTTTCACAAAAAGACAACATTTCTGGAGACTATTGTGGTATTTGATGGAGAACTTCATAAAATTCTGTTATAAATGTAACATTTTTCAATTCTCTTATTGTTAATGACAAAGTTGAAGTAGCAGAGAAAATATCTCACCTGAGGTTTATATCAAGTGCATTTTCTTTTTGTCTTCTCACAGATGCAGGGCACTTTGTGTTACAGACACATAATTATGGATGATAGTTATAGAAAAAAGCAGGTCTGAAGTTTAAATTTATAGTCTTAGAAGATCATCTACGTTTAAACTATATTTGAGCATTATTTAAAGCTTGTCTCAAATCAGATTTTCAGCTTTAATGAATTCCATGAGTTTGTGGGTTAAGTTTCTTGGTGTAAAAGTACGATTATTTTCAGTTTGTTTTAGGTTTTCCCTTGCTAAGAGACGTGAAAGAGCAGTACTATTTCTACACATTGATCTATGCATTGATCATTTACTTTATATTAACAGCAACGGCTCTGAAAGAGCCATCCTTAGATCTGCTAAATGATACACTTGCTGGTCTGCAATCTGCTGGGGTTTAGAGAAACTCAATCTCTTTTAATTTAAAGCTCCATTCTCTTTGGTTTGAGGCTCACATCTGGCACTGGATTTGATCTTTTGACTTTCACAGTGGAGATGGCAGTTAACACAAAGATTTCTAGAGGGTTCCCTGTTGTTCCTTTAGGTTGACAGGGCAAAGCTGTCGGCTATCAACAACAAGGTGCCAGAAAAACCTCATGTCTTCACTTAACACTTGAACCTGAGGACCTGACTTCTCAAGTGTTCTGAATGCAGCTATTAACACTCCACCTGCAGTTGCTTATCTTTAATCACAGTAGGTAGTGTGAGGAAACCATCTTTTAAATATTTTAGGGGGATTTTCTGTTTTAGTGGTGGCTGGATGACATGTCTTTTCTCCCATTCCCCTTTGTGCTTTTGGAAACCTCCTACTAATAAGGTAATCTCATCACTATGGTATCACATTAAGATGAGAAATATAGCAATTCTCTGAAGCTATACATATTCCTTTATGTGTATTTATCATCAGTATTTACTTACAAAGGCTTAAAGAGAAAAGAGTGGGATTCAATCCCTCTCTCTTAGACCTTTAACAGTTCTTTCACCTATTAATTTACTGTTTAATTTCTGGCTCATGCTGTTACTGTTTATTATTTACCTCACTATATTGCCTGATTCTACAAGGTCAGTTAGGGTGCTGTTTATTGAAAAGATGTACATAATAAAATACTCAAATATCATGTCATTGCTTTTAAATTAAATGCCTCAGAAAAATACAGTTGAATAGTTAGTGAGCTAGTTAAGTGGTCGAGCATGTTTACAAGGAAACACAGCACGCCTGGAAGGAACTTCTAATTTTAAAAATTAAAATCCTGGCTTTCCTCAAGGGTGAAGTATCTTCAAGAGCCCAAATCTACCATGAAATGCAATAACTCTCTTCTCTGAAACAATGCAGACAGCATTTTTAATGCAGGTTTTTAATTATTTATGTGAGAAACTTCAGCCCTGGGAATTGCAACATGATTTCAATAGTAGGATGGAAACTGGGACAATCCTTATCTTACTGTTTAAATAGACATGGATCTTTATGAAGTCATCAGTTACTCTGTTTGGCAATGGCACAAATATTTTGTCTGAGCATCACAGAATCAGAATGTTTGTCTGGTAGGCTGAGTATCTTGATGGGAAAATTACGAGTACTTCAATCTCTTTCTAATTCTTAATGTTCTCCAAAAGCCTGTCCCTGCTGTCAAAATAAAAGGGCCAACTGCTTTTGGGGCTTAGGTAGTTTTATGAGAGATTCTATGGGCTCATAAATAACACTCTCCCTTTACAGTGTCTTACACTGTATTACACAAATCTGTGTGCATATGCTTCCTGTTGGCTTGATTTTGTAAGTTGGCTCAATGGTGCTTTTCTCCTCACCTAAGCCATTTTTATTTGTCCTTTGTCATTACTTTCAACCTTGAGGGAGATTATCTATGCATGCTGTTATTGACTTCATTGCTGTCACCTGAAAAATGGGGCATCTTTTCAAACCAGTTTTTTGGTAAAACTGACTTTAACACTGTCAGTTTTGATAACTTTTGGAAATTAGAAGGAGGCAACTAAAAGTACAGAATTCATGAAGTTAATTAATCAGGAAAAAAAGTTTGGATACAAAATGGAGAGCCTGGGAATTAGTACTGTAGGAGCAGGACAGAACTCAGCGTTCCCATTAGTGATCCAATACTGCCAGCAGCCAGGGATTTCAGCAATGAAACGTGGCAGTAGATGAAGGGAATAACAAGATATTGCCAGGGTACTAAGCTTGCAACACAAGACATAATGCAGCTACTGTGACTGTTGTAAGCTCAGGGCAATATGCTTCTGTTCTCATCTATTCCAAGAGTTAATTCAGCTCCTTCAGCAGCAACTCTGTGTGTATGCCTGGACAAAAAGACATGGTGTGAGTAAAAGATGTACACTGCTGATTTTAACTATAATTTTCCCTCCACTTGGGGCTGTAGTCACAGCACAGCCAAAACAGAGCCTGTCTTCTTTTTGAAAACCTGCTAAATAGTTTCCTATTTAAAATCTCACTTGTTAGCATGACATATTGAGCTACAAGGATTTCAGTTGAGACAGGGCTGTAATGATCTGGATATGGTTCAACAGAATAGTGAGATGAATCAATTTACTGAAATGATGGTTTCTTTATATACTATTCCCAACCATCCTAGAGAGATTGAATGAATTCTTTCATGACAGCTCTAGATATATTCTTACTTTATACTTGGTACAACTTTTTTCCCCCATTCCCGAAGTTCTCAAAATAGTGAAGTGACTTTTATCTTCAGCTCAGAAAGATGTTAAGACTGGGTTGACTGCTTCTTTAGATGATGCTACAGCAGATCCAAAGCTAAGTAAAAATGTTTCTACAAAAATGTTCTTCTACCGCCTACTATTTTTTTTTTTCCTTTCTTACTCTAAGGAGAAAGCTGAGATAGAAACTAGCTAATTTGTCTGCAGGGGCACCCTTCCTCACAGGAAATAGCTGGAGAAAATGTGTGGTACAAATAAAGTTCCAATGGAAAAGACAACACGAGCTAGAGACTCATGTTTTAGAGTTAAGGAAAGACTCAGTAAAGTTGCACATAAAGTACTGGAAATACCATAGATGTAGGGTAAGAGGGGGTCCTAGGGTTGGTTTATATGACTTTCACTGTATCACATAATTTAGTCCAGCTGCTTTGGCAGCAGGCTTACAAACCAGTAAAAGAAAGACTTAGGTGATGCAAACGTGGACATTGTAAAGATAAAGTCATGTGTACTACACTGATAAAACTCTATCCAGTGTGCAATGAATGGGAAAAAGAAAAGTTTTGGACTTATTTTTATCAGGGATGTGTGCTGATCACCAGATTCTCAAATCCAGTGACGAGCTCTGCTTTTAAGGATTAAAGGGTGAATTTTCTCCAGCTGGCTTCTCCATTCCACAAGAAGATTTTAAAAAATATGAATTGTTATCCTGGTCTAGGTGACTGAAATGCAGAGCATTGACAGAGATGTAAGATATAGGGAAACGATCTTTTTTTAACCACGGAAGTGTTTTCATAGAGTGTTTGAATAGGGAAGAGGTAAGAAAATTCATTGCTTTCATTGTTAAATGAAAAGAAGCAGAAAATAATCCATCAGTGGCCTGATCCATAACACAAAAATCCCAGGAGTTTTCTAGTCTCTCTGTCTCTGGCAGTGGAGTCAATAATCCCTCTTAAAGCTGGCCTGCTGAAGGAAGCTACTCTAAATCTCAGCTTCTGAGGTTTGCATTTGCCAAGTATGTAATTCCACTCTCTGTAGTTATTTTGGACCACATTCACGGCAAGAAGAACAGTGAGAAAGCCAGTGGTTACAGAGAGAAAGGTGGGTATCACAGTGTGGTGTTATGAATTGCCACTTTGGTTTTCAGTGCCTGGTGAAGAGGTTTTCTTTGACTGCCTGCTCAAGGGACACGGAAATGCTCTTCAAAGGCCTCCTTCAATCCACCTCAGCCATCAAGCTCATTAGCTACAAAGTGGCACCCCAGTAGTGTGTTTGGGTGTGTGAGAAGGGTTTTATGGAAAAGAGAGTACATGAAGAGATTTCAGTGGTTAGACGGGCAGGTGAGCTGCTGCCAGCAGCATCCCCCAGGTGGGGATGGCTGGAGTGTGCCTGCCTCCATGCAATGCTCTCCCAGAACGGTGCCCAGGCAGTGCCGTGCTTCCAACTCTCTCTCTCTCTCCAGTGTACATTGGTACAGTAGACTCACAGACAATCCCAGAGCTTAAAAAATGCCATTCCTTCTGTATAAAGGAATTACTCATGTCAGCATATGATTCACCACTGGGGAGGAGTGAACTGTTTTGTATGCCGGGGAGGAAAAAGGTCTCTGTTACTTGAGAAGCTTAGAGGTGGGAATAAAAATATTTCGGCTGATTCTGGGTTCAAGGATCCCGTTGTTCTTAGGGTTAGGAAAAGGCATATGTTTTGTAGTATCCATCATATAAGAATGTAGCTAACGTGTACTTATTACTTGCAATTCTATTTCCTTTTTTTGACAGAAAAACCTACAGGTTTCATGGGTGAAAATAAGATAATTTTTCTATTGCAATTTCATGACTAGGAGCTCACATTGTAATTTATGTCAGAAACAGAAGTTACTAGAGAAATCATACTACCTATGTTTTACTGCCATTATTATTGCTGGACAGATCCCAAAGATAAAGGAATGCTAAATACCATGTGTCTGTGATCAGGAATCACACACATGGGATGTATCCTCTTGATCCTATTGGATAATTCACTTTCAGTTCTTAGGGTTAGGATGCTTAAAGATAAGTTTCTCTCCATATGGGTAGAAGGGATGGGAGAAAAGTTCCTTCTCATCTATGCGTTCTCTTACCAGGTTATTCTAAATATCTGTAATGTGGGACTGAAAGATTAAGGATTTTGATTACTACTATGACATACAAGTCCAAGGAAGACTTACATAAAGGAGGATGAAAACATGTGAAAAATATTGGTCTTACCTCATATGGCCAAACAGAAGGTCACACTTGCTGTTCTCAAGCTACCAGAATATTCCAGATGAGAAAGATGAGAACAGGAAAACTGTGTTGAAATACAAATGTGTGACGCTTAGTATCTAGAGACAATTGGCATACACACAGCCATTAGGACCAATGCCTAACTGTGCAATTGGCTCTGAAAGCTCTCTCACCCTTTATCTTTCCATACATATTTTTCAATACTGGAGGATAGTGATTCTGGAATTCTCAGTTGTGAGGGAGGAAATTAATGCTATACCTTGCCTCTCAGAGCAAGCTCATACTGAAAATTGTCTTTGAAGTTACTTGATCCCTTAACAAATTAAATTCATTACATTTGTTTCACGGCTATCATGACAGCCATGTGCAGAAAAGGTGTATATGCAAGGCTTAGAACTGTCCTTTACTTTCAGACAAACAGATGTGAAATTTAGATTATCACTCTCCCACAGGAAGGTCAAATGTAGGACATCTTCATATGACATGTAATTTTGAATGGAAAATGTTACGTTACTTCATATACTGACATGAGACAACATTATTTTAGTTAATTCCCATGAGCTGTAAAAGTTGATTTCAGTACCTGTTACTGGCAGCAGAAACTAATTTTAAAACAAAAACAAACCCTTGTATAAGCATAACTGTGGGTTTTCTGCTTTGGGAAATTTTACAGTAAATTAGCTGCTTTGCTTTCTCAGGGTGGAAAGGATAGAGGGAAGGGCCAGGATATCAATTTAATTTAGCCAGGACTAAAACTGTGCCAGGTAAACAGATGATGCATTTACTTGGCATCACTATCAGAGGAGGACAGGAGCCACCATCACTAATTTAGGAACACAGGTGCATGTATTCCTTACATTTTTATTCAGCCACCTGACTTCATCTAGGCAGCAAGAAGTGGATCAGACACTATAGACAAAGCAAAAAAGGGATAATGTTCATATGAGGTGAACAGCTGTGGTGGGATCCCTTTTCTGTATTGCATTGTGGGATATCCTCCAGCAGGATATCTTGTCTGACCTCCGTGTGCTTCTCCAGAAAACTCCTGTAAGCCTTGTGTCCCATCTGCCACCACTGCACAGATGTCATGGATAAGCCTCACAAATGGTGTGAGGTGCCCACATTTAGGTAATGGAGTCATTCCCCCAAGGAGGGACTGACCTCCATATTGCAGGCACTGAAGCGTCTTGTAAGGTGGGTAAGTCCCAGGCTGTAGATGTCCACATGTGACTGAGATGTCTTAGCTTCTCCTGCACTTGATGCAGGCACTTGAATAGTTTTTCCAAACAGAACTTTTTCTTCCCACATGCATATTATGGACACAGTTCTTACAGGACACTCCTGCCTGCTTGAAATGTCTGGCAGAGGCCAAGTGGAATAGCCTTGGCACCTCAAATGGCCTAGCTACCTATTTATGTGCAATCAAACTCTGAATCTCCATTGAGTACAACGGGAACTCACACGTCCAATTCACAGGTAGATACCCACATACAGTTACCTAACCCTAGTCATACCTTACATGTGGATTTTTCTGTTCTGGCTCCTGTGGTGTAATGAGTGGAGTGATGTTTTTCACTTACAAAGTAGTGTATGATCTTCTAGTTACCTGAAAAACAAGATGTCCTGTGGCAGGTTCCTACTTACTGCTGAAGAGCTTCTCCTTGGAGGAAAAGTTAAGGGAAATCCTCTTTCACTACTGAATTTGTCCTTGACTGAGGTGTTGTTTAGTCACAGACTCATAGAAAGGTACAAAAATATGTAGTCTCTTGGTTTTATGATTGGCATTCCAATAATTTGTATTAATTCACAACAAATATTTGTGGGAAAACAATTTTGTTTGCTTTACTGACTTTACTATCTTCTATCCATTTAGCTATTTTCATTTGATTTCTGTTTGTTTTGATACCCAAACATTTACTTTTGACAGTGATTAAAAAAAAAATGATGTTATCACCTGTCTGTAGAATTAGTCAGCTGAGTATCTCTGAATATCCTTTTCACTAGGTAGGCCAGTAAGTATTTCATTATCTTGTAAATGGTCAGTGCTTACTCCAGCAACAATGGAATGGCAGGTTTATTTTAGTGGCGAATAGGTTGTGTCTATTACTTTTGCATATCTAATGCAATTGAAAGTCTTCAGTCCAGACTGTTTTTCCCTGGGGATGCTGAAGGAATGTCTTTAAGCTGAAGTACTGGTCTTACACAGGGACTGTGAGCATCCCTGAGAAAGGGACTGTGAGCTACCCCACGAACCACTTCCCTTCCCCTTGAAAGGAAATGTTCAAGTCTAAAATCGTGCTGCTTTTGTCAATGTTTTTGATGCCCCAGAGCTACTTGGAGAACTCAGCTCACGCAGAAGTCTCAGCAAGCTCAACGAATTGGTAATTTCACTTCTTATTTACTACATGTAATTTCCAAAAAAAGGTCTGTCAGACAGGAACTCCAACAAAAAACAGCCAAAAGGAGGACTTTTCAAGTTTCTGTCCTTTCAGCTGGCAGATAATTAAGAGTTTCTGTTCAGTATTTAAGGAGACTTTGGATATGTCTTGGTGGTCTTGTGAGTCAAAACTTAGGAAATTATTCTGTCCATATAATGTACAGGAAATGTGAGTGATCCCCACAGTCAAAAGGACTACTTAACTTTGTTTTTATATCTAAAGTAAACCTCTGAGGTTGTTAAACAGGAAAAGACTGAATACGTTTCCGAATGCAAAAAACCCCAAGCAGTAGTCTGCATTTTTGTAATGGAATAAAATGCATGGACAAACAACAAATTCAAGGCAGATTTTAAAGATGCTCTATGAGAAAGGGTTTTTAAAAAATATCTATGAACTTAATAATAACAATAGCATTATCTGTTTTCCATTTACAGCAGTATCACAGAATTTCAAATGTTTTTATCTTAATTAGTGATGCATCTCTAATTTTAAGACCGCATCCTCATGTAGCTGCCAGGTGCCGAGGAGTATCTACTTACTGTTAGCACTTGCTCTGATTTTCCAGGTATCTAGACATGTACTGACTGCATTTCTTTGTTGGAATTACCAGTATAAATTATTTTATCAAGGGGATTTTAGTGATTTTTCAAGCACAGGGGTTTCAGTGAAAAGCCAGCCATTACAGGTGTCATGAGATATGCAGGTGTACTATTCCTAAGGTATAAGAAAGTCTTAGTGCCAAGACATACTGGCTTCTACCAAAGGCAAGTGAATTCACATGGGTCACTCAGTGGGAGGTCTGAATTTGGTAAAAGTTGCAGCCTGGGGATTCAAACTGCCCGACACGAAGATAGATACCATTGTGTACATGTCTGGACCAAAATCCTGGAAAAAAAGTCTTGTGGTATCAAAGTTTGGAGTCAAATCCTTCCTGAATGTGTAGGATATGTATTTCCAGAAGAGGCTTTATGGCCTGTTTTGATTTGGTGCAGTCTACAAAAGCACGGACTAGATTGCAGTCCCAGCGCTCGGGACAAGTCAGTATTTGTTCTGGGCTGTAGAAATAATATAATTTTGTGAGGAAGGTTTGATTTCTTCCTTTTATTGGCAAGCCACTGCATTCTTGTAGTCTCCAGGGGAAGGTATGATTGGCTTGTGTGCTCTGAAAGATCCACACCAAAATTAAAAGGATGCACTTGAACCCTGTTCCTTCCTCTGGCCGTTTTTTGATGTCTGCTTTCCACCACTTTCTGTGACAATTTGAAACCAAGTCTCATCCTCACCCAAAGGGTTTTTGCCGGTACTGATCTTGTTTTTGTCCTGTCATGGCATTTCTTATTTTTCAGCTTTGACCTTGGGTTGAAAACATCACATTATGTACTCTCAAGTAAAATGGACTGGCTAAAAGTGCTTTGTGCTCATATGTGCAAATAAGTGAAGATATGCTTAGGTGCAATCATCCTTTTGCTGGAACTGAGAAATATTGACACTAGAGCAAGTGGTAACAAGTGGTAACTGTTCCAGTTCTGAAGAGCTGGGTCTGCATATTACATATTGTACTGCTCAGCCATGGATCTCACATCTTCCTAGTGCTGGAGGAGTGCAAACAGAGGAATGAGTCGCAAGAAAAACAGCAGAGACAAATTTGATTATCAGCTACACACTATTAACAACTCTCATCTCTCCCTGCTTGAGATCTTCTCTAGTTTAATTAATTGCCTGATCCGAGACAAAGCTTTTTGATAAACACACACTTATGAATATTGCAGATAAATCAAGCGGGGAATTCTAAATGGCATTCATCATTTCTTTCCTTTTGAAGTGTCCTCCAGGCACTAATTCACCTTTTCATTTTCTTCTCTTTTATTTTTTTTAATAATATTTCTCATCCTTTAATTGGAGAAAAGTGGACATGGTCAGAATAAACTTGTGGCATTGCTCTTCGCCTTTCTTTTGGTGTTGTCATAATGACTAGTTCATAGAAGATGTTGAATTACCCTACAATATTTGGGAGCATTTATTCTATTTATGGGTATGCAGAACAAGTGAACATTCCCTCCCTCATGGAGGGAACAAAGGTAAAAAAGAAACCAAATCTTGTACTCAGTCATGTAACTTTGATTTCGGAAACTTACATTCAATTTCTTATTCAGGTGCAGAAATATCTGAAGATAAAGCATTTGAATACACAAATACATTTTGGCTCAGAACTTTTCTTGTTAGGTTCTAGGTGTGTTAGGAGAAAAGTCCGTAAATATCAATATGGATCTGTGCCTTCATGGTTTTGGGGTCCATTTCCCCATTGTTTAATCAAAGTGAGCCTTCTTCAGGTACTAGAGGAGTTTTGGTTATAAATTTTTGCTCTTTTAAGAGCATGCAGATACAGCAAAGTGCACTGATACTTGTATAGAATTGTAGCTTGGAATATGTACGGAACCTTGGTACTGAAACTTGCACTTACGAATTTTTTATCTCTTTTTCACTCTTATTTCAAATTGTTATGTAATAAAATAGTGTCCAATAATCTTGAATACTAACTTTATTGCAATTGCAAATATTTAGCATTTCATGAATCTTTGACTGCTGTTAATAATTTTAGTTTAACCATACACATTTGGTATTTTTTATTGAGTCCTCCATTTCTATGCACTTAAATATGCATTTTTATTCCCATATTTAGAATATTGAAGACTAATCTGCTGGTGTTTGAAAGATTAAGTGAGCCACAGCGAAGTGTGTTGGGATCAAGAACCACCTCTAGAAAGTTGATGTCACAGAAACAGAGATGTAGTGGCTTTAATTAGTAGTGTTTTACCTCTTCAAAGGAAAAAAAAGAAAAAAAAGAAAAAGAGGATAAAAATTAAAACTAAAAAGGAAAGCGTAAACAATAAATAGAAAAAGGAGAGGAGTATATGTTCTTCCTTATCCAATATTTCTTTAAAAAGTTGAAACACCTAAGAATTTGTTGTTACCGTACAAAGATACCTTTGTGTGGAGAAGCCATTCACCATTAAGTGTGCCTTGAGCACTTAAGGAAACCAGTGCCAGCTGCATCTCTACATGATTTGCTTCATCATGGAACGAAATTGTCTTGTTTTCTATAATTTTTCTAGCAGTAGGAAATACCATATAGCCAGGAAACCTCTTATGGCTGTCTGAATTTTTTAACATCTACTGACTGCCATGTTTCCAGTAATTTTCTTTTATGGAAGATGATTCCCTGAAAAACAAGGTATTGAAAAGTTAAGGCCACTCCCGGGGGGAGGGAGTATAGGGGAATTGGCAGAAGAAGGAATGTGGTTTTTTTTCTTTTTACTTTCTTAGTGTAGTTTTTTCTGTTAGTTCTATTTAGTAACAATAAACTATCTTTATACTGTTTAGAAGTGAGTAGGCCTGTTTTGTCATGTTTTTCTCCTAATCTATACATTTATATCTCACAAAAACAAATTAGTGAACTGAATCCCAGCTACAACTGGTGGTTCAACTTGTTCATTAAACCCCAACCCGTTACATGATGGTCTTGTGAGAAACACCAGCATCTGTGAATACACAGCTGAATGTTCACATCATCACTTTTGGGGTCTTCACTTGTAGGTGTCCCTCTTTCTTCAATCAACAGGAGCAATAAAAGTGTGTACCTGCTCCCATGGATGCACCCTGCCTTACAGTAATAAATCTCAATACACTTTCTCAAAAAACCCCAAAAAATGGAGAGGTCTCAAATGTTTTCAGACAAAGAAGAACTCTCCAAATTACACTGTGGCTGCAAGAATAAATTTGACGTTGTACTTTGTTATCTAATAGCCACAGACTTAAACAATGAAATGAGATGATGCTGTAATGAAATTCCAGTAGTCTCCCTGACACCATGGAAGAATTGAGACTATTAAGTGAACTGCAAGGGAGAGAGAAAAATTATCTATGGACAGACATTTGTATATTAGGTGGTGATTTTTCTACAGATGCACTAATTACAATTTTAATTCATGCATGAAAAAAGGAGGGAGCACACATTACTTCTGTCAAAATAGTTCTGAATGCTGTGAAGCTGTTAATGAGTAATGTTCCCTTGGATGAAATGTTAACATGTCTTTTTCTTTAGTGTTATTTTGTTCTACTCCCTTGTTATCTTGTAGAAAATGTTGATTGTCATGCAAGCCTTAATATAAGAATATAATGAATATGTAGGATTTCAGAAAGAAAACACAAAATGCAAGACAAGCAAAGCCCTTTATCTGAAAGTTTTTTTTATTACTCTTCAAAAGTTCTTCAGCTGTTTAGAAAAGTATCTGTAAATCTCTGCTTATCTTGATACATACTAAATCATAAGATAATGAATTGTGCTGAGTGGTGACATGCACCAGTAACCCCATTTTAACATTGTGATGCAGTGTTATTAGTGCATTTTTCTGCAGTGCAGAACATTACTCCTAATGGAAATAATGTCCTGCAGGCAGATCTATTGTGCCATCTCTCCTAGGTTTTGCTGCAGTACTTTAGAACTTAATAGCCAGAGGGAATAGTTGGGTGTGTAACTAAATCAAGATTTCACAGTCAAACAAAGGATGAGAGAACTAAGGGGAATGCCCACCATTTTGTGATGGTTTGCTCCAAATAAAACAGCATTAAATATCTGAAAGTTTCCTAGAGACTTACAAGAAAGTTCTAAGATATTAAATACCATCCAGTGTTCAAAGAGAAAGAGCAGGGAATTACTGTCTTGTCTGATAAGACATTTACACGTTTTCCTCCCTCCTTATATTAAATGTGTTCTACAGAATTATAGATTGACAGTTTTTGAGAGAAAAAAAAAATTAACTTGTCATAGTCAATGCAATTCTGGTGTTACAGAATAATGAAAATGAGAATATAGAATCATAAAATCATAGAATGGTTTGGGTTTGAAGGGATATTAAAAAATCATGTAGTCCAACTCCCCCAGCATGGACAGGTCATATCCGTGGTCATTGCTGCTTCCTGGTAATTGCAAACTGTGTGGGATGCTCTGCAGTGGTGACTAAACAGATCCAATGCAGATGTAATGCATGACCTTCCCTGTTACCTTGATGTATCAGCTATTCATCAGCCTGGGTTAGCAAAATATTATTTTCCATCTTGTGTTATTGGACATGTAGGTTGAATGATATTCATCTTTGTTTAAAAATTTTGCCATTGGTAATGGAACAGATGTAAACTCTTCTGTCATGTATTAGTTTTTATATTAAAGTGCTGAAAAAGCCAAAGTTGATTATTTTACTCCTGCGTTTTCTCCATTACTCTCCTAGTGAAATTGGCTTATTTGTTTTAGTTGACCCAGCATGATTACAAATGCAATCAAGTACTTGGTCCTTGTTTCCCAGCAATATTCGGAGTTGGCACAGTATTATAGACTCTAAAGAGTAAATGAGAATAGTTTTAGATTCTCTATGAGCATGAGCTCTCAATTACTTCAGCCCATTTTTGTCAGAATAAAACCGATATTTTTATAGGCATCTTTAAGATTTATGCCCCTCTGAAGGAAAATAATGCTTAAAATTAAAGTAAATATAACATTTTCCTATATTCCAGTTTCAAGTAGTAACAAAATTGCTGATGCTGTTTGAATCAGCAAGCAACTAATGAAAATAAACTATCAGAAAATACAATCTTTGAGGAGCATCAGAATATAAATGGCTAAAAATTTGATGTAACGGTGATGTAAATTAGAATTCCCTGGACTGCAACTATTGAAATTATGTTAATTTTTAAAACAAGAGCAGAATATGAATTGACCTAGAAAAGACTGAATATATTTTACATTCTGCTTTTGATCCTTTATGGAAGGGTTAGGGGTTTTTTTCCGTATTATTAAAATTTCCATGGTTTTGTCCACATCTGTTACAGTAGCAAAACCCAGCTACTCAGATAAAGATGAAGAATCACTTAGAAATCCAAGCAAAATTTCTTGTTTGGTCATCTGTAAGGGGAAATGTATGTTAAAAAATGCTGTAATAATACATTTTGCATAAATTTTTTGAAATCGTTTGCACCATCTTTAAGGTGATGTGCATCATAAAGCTGCTTCCTTAGCACCTTCTGATTCCAACTTATTTCCATATTAGTTTAACTGCTTTTATTTATTTCACATAAATGTATTGTTCATGAACAAACTTGTGACACTGTGAGTTGAATTACTATCCCTAACTACAAAGTTGGCACAATATACATGTCAGCATTGCTTAGCTGAAAGACTGCTCATCCAGCCTGAAGAAATATCCTCTGCTTGAATGTACTGCAGTTCTTGAAAACTCCCCTCAATCAAGCTCATAAAAAATCTGTTTTGTTGGTTAGATGCCGAGATTTCATTTCCTTGCTCGGACCCTCGCTTTTCTGCTTCTGAAAACCTTTATTTATTTAGTTACTCTTTAAATATTAACAATAATTATACAATCTGGAGAATAAGAAACAATTCTTTGAGTTTCCAGAGAATATGTATCTATACCCACAGCATACTGCCTGTATTCTTCTTCCCCTACTTTCTGCTGAGGTATTCTCTCCTGCTAACATATACATGACCTTTGTGTACCAGATTATAGCACATGAGTTTTAATAATATTAAGGTGCGAAAATGTCTTCCTGATACAAAAGTAAGCACACAGCGTGTGGCACAGTAGGAATAGCTTGCTTTTTTTCTCCAAAAAAGGTGTCCAAAACATGAGGGAATATTGCTGTGAGGCAACCACATTGGGAACTAACAAAACTATAATTTTCAATATATCTGAATGCACCAAACTTTTGAAAAGATTTTCTGTGAAGCACAGTAAAATGAGCACTGTCACATCATTGTAAGCTGATAGAGACTCTGTCAGGCTTTTGAAAGCTAAATTAGAAGCAGATGTCTGCCCACACAAAGAAAATTATCTTATTTGTAAATGTTTTTTCTAATGATGACAAAAGTGAGACTTCAGCCAAAAGACAAGAGAAGTTGTGGATAGCAGAAGATGGACTTGAGAATTAGCAGAAATTAAGGGAACAGTCTCAATGACTTAATTGAGATCAGTTATGTTGTGTATATTTTGAAAAATTTGATGGCAGTATGAGAAGTTCTCTCTCTGTTGAACATGCAACATCAATCTTCTGTGTTTTCTTCCTAATTTGGGAATGGGTGGTCATGCACTGGAACAGGATCCCCAGAGATGTGGTTACAGAACCAAGACTGCCAGAGTTCAAGAAATGTTTGGACAGAGCTGTCAGGCACATGGTGTGACTTGGAGTGGTCCTGTGCAGAGCCAGGAGTTGGACTAGGTGAACTTTGTGGGTTACCTCCCAAGTCAGGATATTCTATGGTATTTGGGTTCTTTGCAGAAGACTGCAGGGAACGTTTTTAAGGTTACGTAGTGATTGGAAATCCTAGAAGTAATGTAAATACTTTATTTTCTTTACACAAAATGGCAAGCAATGTTCTTGAGCAAAAATAATGTGTGCTCCCACAGTTTACAGCCTCAGCTGTTGATATCTTGCTTAGATGTGGTTGGAAATGCTTTGGAGGATAACAAAAAGCCACTTTTATTTAGTCACAGTTTTGCTTCAAATACTGCGTCCCCCATCTAAATTGAATTCAATTTTAATAACAGTAATTATCACAATGGAACGTTCTGTGGTACTTTTCACCAGTGGAACCCAAAGTGCTTGCTAAGGAAGAGTAGATCACTTACTGCATTTTACTCTCTTTGTCTGGGACTTATTACTTTGAGTTGTGGTTTAACCCCAGCTGGCAACTAAGCTGGCAAAGCAGCTTCTCACTCCCTTTCCTTCCCAAGTGGGATGGGGAAGAGACTCAGAAAAACAATAAAACCTCTGGGTTGAGATGAGAACAATTTAATACTTGAAAAGAAAAAGTAAATAAAATTTTAATGATAATTATGACATAAAGGAAAGAGCGAGAGAGAAAACTAAAACCCAAGAGAAACAAGAGATGCACAATATAATTCATCACCACTTTCTGACCTATGCCCACCCCATCCTGGAGCAGTGATTGGCACCTCCCAGGCAACTCCCTGCATTTTATGCACCAAGCATGACTTTCTGTGGTATGGAACATCCCTTTGGCCAGTTTGGTCAGATGTCCTGGTGGAGCTCCCTCACAGCTTCTTGTGCACCTGCTCAATTGGCAGAGCATGGGTAACTGAAAAGCTCTTGACTTAAGAATAAACACCACTCAGCAGCAACTAAAACATCAGCATTTTGTCATTATTATTCTCATAAAAAATCCAAAACAGAACACTGTAGGAACTCCTAAGAAATCTGACTATCCAAGCCAAACCTGGCACGTTGTTGTGGGTTGGAGCTGAAATTAATTGACAATGGCAATTAATTTTGCATATTTAAACCTGCAGGAGGCGAGGGAATGGTCTCTTTGATCTAGCAGCCTGGAGAGGCTGCAAAGTGGAGGGGGAGGGGGACAGCAAAGTGGAGGGGGA
>VZRO01002375.1:363088-392349 GCA_013397915.1 Daphoenositta chrysoptera
AAGGACATGGGGGGGAACTGAGAATACCCCATGTTTGGATGTTCAGTGCAATTGGACTGTCTCTGACCGGACAGACTATTGCGGTGGCAGTTCCAAAACCACACTGATGCAGAGAGGACCTCTTTCTTTTCCTGGAGTTTGGAAAGACTTTTTGAGAACTCTAATATTGACCAGAAATTCCATCTTTGTTAATCTTTTTGCTTTCTCTCCTGAGAAAGTTGTGAGGAGGTCTGTGTGCCCTGAAGTAATGGGGGCAGGGGGAGGGGTGGGGACTGACGAAGAAGGAATATGATTTTTTTTTCCTTTTTTACTTTCTTAGTGTAGTGTTCCTTTTCTTTTAGTCCTACTTAGTAACAATAAACTATCTTTATACTTTTAGAAGTTTTTAAGCCTGTTTTGTCATTTTCTCCTAATTTATATATTTATATCTCACAAAAACAATTAATGAACTGAATCACAACTGCAGCTGGTGTTTCAGTTTGTTCACTGAATCTAACCCATTACACACATTTTGAAAGAGAAAAACCTGTTCTCAACGGAAGCATATGAAATATTTCTTTTATAATCTTAAACAATTTGAAATGGTTAGTCCATAATGCAAAACCCTGAAAGCCTTTATGTAAGTTTTAACCCTCAGATGAACTAAGATGAAAGTGGTCCTTGACTTGCCAGTTAAAGCACAGGAGCCCTTTCTCTTTGAAGTTTTACAGGCTGCTTTAGCTAAATCTAGATCTTCACTATCTTGAGGAACTAGCTTTTGAAGTATCTGAGGCTCTAACCCTAATGAGATGGTTTTTTGGCCAGGCTGCTGGCATCTCTGTTGACCTCTAAAAACAAGCTAGTTCAGGGGGAGCCATATCACCCCTTGCAGAGGGTTGTAGCAGGGACTGCTGATGCTGCCTCTTACTTCAGGCTCCTGGAAACCTGTAGCATGGCCATGAATTTCCACTGTGGCCTTCAAGTAATAATTAGTAAAACACTGTCTAAACTGCTTTAATATATGGCAGCAATATCAGAACAAAAAAATATCAACATCAGAAAATGCTACATTTGAAAGCCTCCTGAGTATCTTGATTTCCAAGAGAAGGTTTGGATTTCAATATACATGTAGGCAAAAAAGAGTAGATTCAATATTTTAGTATATTGAATTCCAGCACACTGAGGATAAGCATCTGAGCATCTTGAGGGAAGCAGTGGGCAGGAAAAAGAAGGAAAATGTAAACTAATTATAAAACCAAAGTAAAGCAGAAACATGTCTTTTTAATCTGATACTATCCAATTTTATGTAATTTCCCTCACTTTTGTAGCCTTTAGCTGATGTACTTCTGAACAGAAGGGCAAAAGGATTGGAGACAGTCTTCACTTACAAATTCCAAGTTTACTAGCACAGGTTAGCAATGCAATATATTCATTTCACTGAATTTAGTTATGACTACAACAACAGTGTAGGTAGAAAGGCTACAACCTTGTTTTAAAGCTTACAAAATGAACCACTACACTACTAAGTACTTGTTATTCATCTTTCAAAAGAAAAAATGGAAGTTTTAACTGAAACATTGTTCAAAGTGTAGCTAAGTGTGCCTCAGGAGAACATGCTTGGGAATATAATCAGTCTCACTGGGTATTTTCACATCCAGTTTCTTCCTGGAACTGACCAAGAGTATTGCACAGTGTGTCAGGAAGAAAAGGTTGTCAAACGGCCGAGGACACAAAACCACAAATGGACACCCTGGAACATGGAGCTGCTTTTTATTGATTGGCTTTCTAGGGGATAGAAAAAGCTTTTTTAGTTCAGCAAATGTTTACTCACAATTCAGTGTCTTACCCTTTTTGTCTGGTTTTTCAGCATCAACAGAAATGTCAATACAGCACAGTATTGACAGAACAGCTTGGCATGTTTTTGTTTAGTAGTGTTTTGAAATAAGTTGTTTAAGGTGAGTTAAAAATGATACTGACTCGAATTGCCTGGTTACCTGCAAATACTGCAAGTGTTCAGGAGGATGAGCAGAAATAAGACTTTTCTCAGGTCAGTAGGAGAGAAAAGGTGAAAACAAACTTCTTGCAACAGCCCACGGAGAGACCAAGTGAGACTGGTGAGGGGACTGGCTCTTGCAAGGATTGCCCAGTTACTTTATGATGGCTGCAAGTCTCTGGTCCTGCAATATATCAACTGTTTCCTGGAAAACAGTTAATCCCCCCTGAACTGCCTCAAACCAACATCCAGAGGAGGGCAAAGAAATTAAATCTAAGTGGAAGGGTTGATACTTTATTAGTAATGCAGGAATTTTCACCCAGATGATCCAACAAGAGGTTGTTTACTGAGTCATCTTCGTTCTCTCTTACCCTTGTCATGCTCTTCCCACATATCACAGTATTTGCAGCAGTTTTAGAAGGGCTCTACAGGTTTTTGTTGAGCTTGAGAGCTTGTCACGCCTTCAAATTTCATTTCTAACCCCCCTGCTTTACTCATCTTGTACACTGTTTCCCATGAGCATCGGACCCAAAATGGTAAGTAGAGGAAGCTTCCAGCACAGATAAATTGAGAAGAGAGGCCGTGAGAACCTAATGATGTTCAACAAGCCCAAGTGCAAGGTGCTGCACTTGAGCTGGGGCTTTCCCAGATATCAGTACAGATGGGAAGAAGTCACTGAGACTAGCCCTGCCGGGAAAGACTTGTGGATTCTCATGGATGAAAAGCAGGACATGAGCCATGAGTGTGGCTCGCAGACCAGACAACCAACCACATCCTGGGCTGCACCAAAAGAGGAGTCTCCAGGAGGCCAAGGGAGGTGATTTTCCCCCCTCTTCTCAGCTCTCATGAGACCCCACCTGCAGTGCTGCATCCAGTTCTGGGGCCCTCAGCACAACAAAGGTGTGGACCTGTTAGAATGGGTCAAGGGAAGGGCCACAAAGATGATCAGGGGGATGAAGCACGTGTCCTACAAAGACAGGCTGAGAGAGCTCAGATTGTTCAGCCTGAAGAAGAGAAGGCTCTAGGGAGACCTCTTTGCAGCCTTCCAGTACCTAAAGAGGGCTTATAAAAACCTAAAGGGACTTTTCATAAGGGCAGATGTTGGCATCACAGGGGGCAATTGTTTTAAACTGAAAGAGAGTGGGTTTACATTAGATATTAAGAAAAAATTCTTTACTTAGACAGTGTTGAAGCAGTGGAACAGGTTACTCAGGGAAGTTGTGGATGTCTCATCCCTGGAAGCGTTTAAGGCTGGGCTGGACAGGACCCTGAGCAACTTGATCTAGTGGAAGGTGTCCCTACCCACATGAGGGGGTTTGAATGAGATGATCTTTAAGGTTTCTTCCAACCCAAATCATTCTATGATTCTATGAAAATTATTTTTAATTGAGCAATAGCTTTCATTCATTCATTATGTCATCTGCACCGCTGGCTCAAATGATCCTTTCAATGCTACTTTCCACCCCTAAAGAAATTAATTTTTCCAGACTGAAGGCAACTTTGAAAGACCATTCATTCATTTTTATACATGAAATTTTTAAGGTGTAAACATGGAAGCTGCAAGCAATCATTTAATTTATGTATGTATTTGTGCAGCAGAAATAGGAGGGTGGTTTACCTGTCACAACAGCCAACATCTTATAAGCCAAAAGATGGAGAAGTCAGCTTATACCACTTTTTTTTTTTTTTACCAGCAAACATCTTCTCATCCTCAGTTTAGAGCAACAACAATAATTTTTATTCTGGAATCCCTTTCTGCTTCCAGCACAGGTTGTCCCAGTATGTCAGCACTGGGATATAATACCCAGAATGAAAAAAACCTGGAACAACCCAAAACTTGTGGACATTACAATTTTTTTCCATAGACAAATAAGTTTTGGCCATCCTTTTATCATGGGATGTATAGTATTTATCATCACAGACTCTGTGCACAGCTCCTGTTGTCGTGTCTAACTCTTCCCGTTTGTAAGACAAATCAGACAATAAGGCTCTGAATTTGTACCTGACCTTGATCTTGCAGAGTCAGAATCTACATGTCAGCTGTGGGCTCAGATTGGCGGCCTAAATATAAACACCTGAGGCCATTTCTACACGTTGAGATGTCATGGGGCATCTTAGACAGGGGGCTGGTGATGTGACATGGAGGCTGTAGGAGACCGTGTTCTTCTGGATCAATAGCTGGATGCTGGCAGGCTATTCAAAGGCGTCTCAAAAAGCACTGCTTCTCCATGTCTAATTAAGGGCACTGGGCCCGGTGGAGTCTTCAGGGCTGTTTAGCTGACTGAATCAGTCTGCTTCAGGATAATCTGAATAAATCTCTAGACTCCACTGACTGGGTTAACTAGATTTCCATAGACTATGAGGAGTGAAAACACCCTCCTCACTTGTGAAGACGTACTTTACGGATAAATAAATCTAAGTGACTGATCTTGGACTTAAATCTATACCTGAATTACATTTTTGCTGAGTTGAGTTGTTTCTGAGAATGATTCAGACCACCTGGAAGAGATGGAGAAAGAAATGGACTGAGAAAAAAAGAAAAAAGATTGGTGGATTAAGAGACAGGTCTTGTGAGGAAAGATTGGAAGAAATTGTTTGGTCTGGAAAAGATCAAAAGGTGTAAAAATGTTCTTCAAGTAGTTTTCATAAAAAGACCAGTTGTAAATTATTCCCTGTGTGCACTGAAAATAAAGGGAGTAATTGCAGCAAAGGAAAATGTAGTTCCGACCTTAAAAGAGGAGTTTCTAATCATAAGGATGATGAAGTGCTGATGTACACTGCCTGGGGAGGTTGTACAATTGCAATCTCCAGTGTTTTTAACAAATAGGTTGAACAAACATTTCCAGGAATTACTTTGGTGCAATCAAATGTGCCTGAAGGCCATGACCTGGGCCAGGGGAACAGGACACATAAATAAAATATCTGTTTTAATTCTAAATTATAGTCGTTTTGTGGTGAAGAAACAGTACATGTTTAAGACTAGACAACAGTGATGAGGTACTAAAAGAAATAGCTTGCATAATGCCTGTGCCACAACCCTAACCCCTAGTAGAAGAGGAAATAGAGCTGTAAACTATAGTAAGCTGTAAGAAGCACATTCCTCATTTATTTATTTATTTATTTATTTAAATTCCTCTTTTTTTTTTTTTTTTTTCTTCCTTAGCAAGGAGAAACAGCTGTAGCAGTGTGGGATGTAATACAAAGTAGAGGATGTTACTTTACGTCCACTGCTAATGCAGTCATTGTTCTCCTTCCCAAGGGTCTACAAGACTTGCCTTGGCTCTCCTGCTGCGGGGCATTATTGCAGAGAGCTCTGATGGCTAGCCCTGAGTTAATTAGCTGGAGTTGGGAACCAGCCTTCCCTCAAACCAACCCATGGGCAAAACTGAAGCAAAAAGTTAGTCTTTGGCAGGCCCCAAACCACATTAGCACTGCCCATAGTCATCTAAGGAGAAAGGGAGGGATGTTTTTTGTCACAGATCTGTTTGCTGCACTTTGAAAACAAGGACTGGTATAAAATTTTAAATAAAAAGCTTCTTGCTGTGTCTTCTTTCACCATATCTGTAAAGACATTTTGAATTTAGATTGGGTTGTGGGTTGTATTTTGCCCTTGGTGGAAATTAGCACAAAGAACAAATAGTCTTAATACCAAGTGAAGTAGCCTCACTGGAAGTGTGCTGTGGCCTCCCCATAGCTCTGCTGAGCCTAGGGTTGAGAATACTAAACTGAAGTAACTTTCTATAACAGTTAATCTAATTCTTCTGGAAAAGATGTCAAAAAAGGGCAGACAAGGCAACATAGACTTTTCGCTGATCTCCTGCTTCAGGTCATCAAGTCCCTTTGGAACCCCCTATGGTTTTAGACAGTAAAAATTAAAAAAGAAAAAAAAGTATTCTTCTACCTGTGTGGTACTGTTCAGGCGAGGTGGTTTGTGTTCTCATTGTAGCTCGTGATGACAGAATTCTTTAGTTCATTTAACAGAAGCTTCTTTTAAAGGCTGGGAAGAGAAAGTGGGAAATTTTCAGCTTGGGATGTAAACTGTCACTCTGCTATGGAAAGGAGGAGCTGAAAGAAGAGACATTGATGTTAGCTGAGGGGAAACAGGAGAGGACAGCAGAGGAGAAGGTTACCAAGATCACAAATGGTGAGTGACTGGAAAGTAAGTGAGAGAACAGTGCCAGGAGCAAACAGGCAATTACCAATCAATCTCCAAGTGAGGGCTTACACTTACAGTTTCTTGGGATTATCTTATGTGCAGCCAGTAGGAGGTTATCAAACACCAGGAATCCAGAGAAAAGCTGTGTCATGAGGATCAGGGACCTTTTTGGCTCATGGATGGAAGGGAGGAACTGAGGCAGGTGGCTGCATCCTTGACACAGGCGTGAACATTCATACTGCCTCAGGCTGGTACAGCTGGAGAGATAAAAACCAAAAGCAGTTTAACTATTAGTGCAGAGTTGCTGTACAAGACTGTCAGAAAGTCACCTGCCCTTGCTGCGTTTTATGCTCCTGGGGAATATCACTGTGAGAATAAATCTAAACTCTTTTAGAAGTAAGCACTGTTGGGCTCCCTGGATGTTTCAGCTGCATCACATGGAGCAGGCATCTGCAGTGAGGATACAGCACTGAATCTCTAAATCATCTCAGCAGCTGGGCATCAGTCGCAAGGTAGAGAAAGGCTCCAGTTTCCAAGCCAAGCTATATCATTAGGCTGGCAGCTGGATCTTTCAATCAAAGTGAGCTGTTGCCACTGCTGGCAGCAGAAAGAGCAAACAGACAACAGGACAGAATGGTTTTTGCGACTGAATGCGAAGTAAGAAGCCTATGGTGGTTTCAGTTTATTTCAAACAAAGTTAGCACATATTGTCTTTGCTTGTGTTAGCATGCTCTCCTCTACTTGTTCATAAAATTTGATCATTAAAACATATACGTGATTCTAAATTCCTTAGCTAAAAATACAGAAAATATGATAGCTAAGCAGAAATGGTACAGTAATATAGAGGTAGAGAAACAACTGTCTAGAAAAAAAGCACATATTTTTTTTTCCAAATCTTAAAGTCTTAGGAGCTGCTACTTCTTCATGAGAAACAGTTTATTTTCCACAAAGAAACATAAAATGATTGTTGGCATCAGTGACATAACCTCAGTTACCACTTCATCCATATACTCTGCAGGAAGGGGTGATATGTTCTGAGAATATGAGGCGGGAGAGAACATCTTGTTCAGGATGGTCCCTGGCAGTTAGAAATCACAGCAAGTTTACAGATTATTAAGTTAAAAGATGTGACGCAGCTAGTGTCACTAGCTTCACTAGTACATTCACAGAATCACGAAAACAATTTAGAAAAAACCTCAGAGATCATAGACTCCAACCTATGACTGAACAACCTCAGATCAACTAGACCATGGCACTAAGTGCCACATCCATTCTCTCCACAGTGACCCCACCACCTCCCTGGGCAGTTCATTCCAATGTTTAATTACTCTTTCTGTGGAGAAATTCCTCCTAATATCCAACCCATGCTTAAAGGTCCCTTGGAGTAGCTATGTCCTCTCATCCTGTCACTGGTTGCCTGGGAGTAGAAGCTCACCCCCACATGGCTACACCCTCCTTTCAAGTAGTCATACAGATAAGGTCACCCCTGAGCTTCCACTTCTCCAGGCTGAACAACTCCAGCTCCCTCAGCTGCTCCTCATAGGATTTACCCCCTAGAGCCTTCAACAGCTCAATTTTCCTTCTCCAGACTCAAATTTCACTTCTTCACGGAGAGGGCAGTCACTGGAACAGGCTCCTCTGGGAAGAAGTCAGGGCACCAAACCTGTCAGAGTTCAAGGAACATCTGGATGATACCCTTAGCCATATGTCTTGGGGTGACATTATGATGTGCATCCCCTATCACCACCCTATGCCCAGAAGATGAATCCTGTGCCTTTAAGCCTGGGTGCGAGAGAAAAACTGAGCGAACTTTTCAAAACAATTGCTCAAGGACACACACAGCTCTCTGCTCTGGGCTCGGCGGCAGGGAGGGTGGCAGAGGCGGCCTTGCTTTCCAGCCAGCTCTCAGCTCTTTCTCTCCAGAGAGAGTTTTCTTGGGACTTTTGGTTGTTTTTTTTGTTCTTCTTCTCTTCGGGACTGTTTTACAACACCGGAGCGCATTGGGGGAGACTTTTCCTTCCGAGGCCCCTGGAAGGGGGCCCACTGACTCAGCTCTGAGGAGGAGAGAGGCCACACCCAGAGAAGGACTCTGAAATCTTCCCAGGTTTCCCTCCACAGCGAGGGATTTTATTATTTAGCATTATTATCCTTTTCTCTGTGTGTTTGTTAAATAAATAGTTTTTACCTCTTTCACTTTCCTTCGAGGAAATTCTTTTTTTTCCCGAACCTGGTGGTGGGGGGAAGGAGTGGTGGTACCCTGTCTTTCCCTCGGAGGACATTCTCCTTTAAATTTTGGCCAAACCGGCACACCGTATGATTTACTTTTAGGTAGTCCTGCACTGGGCTTGATGATGCTTACAGATCCCTTCCAGCCTGAGACATTCTATGATTCTACGGTTCAGTAGGGACATTAGCAGAGGTCCACACATCCACGTAACAGCACAGACCATTTCAGAGGTTTGAGTTTCATTAGGCAAAGGATTGTTTATAGGCATTTAAATTCTCCAGTTTGTTGATAGCGCTTCCCCAGGAAACATCTGTAATTATGAATATCAAGCAATATGTGGGAAATTGTTGCTTTATGAGACCTCCACAAGAACTGGCTGTATTTCATAGAGAAGCTCTTACAGCACAGTGCTTAGTAGTTAGTGCTGGCTATTATACAATAATATTACATGAAAGTCAGTGCTATGAAAGGCAATTTGGTCAGAGCTCACGTGCTGGCAGGGGAAGCCTCTGGCTGGCTCCCTGCTTGTGGAAGCACTCTGCAACAGGGAGCTCTGCTGTATAGAACCACAGAATCAAAGAAAGGCTTGGGTTGGAATGGACATTAAAGGTCTTCTCTTTCCAAACTATTTGGATTTGACTGTCCAGCACCATGCAGCACTACTTCCTTGGTATGTGACTTGCTCTGACCAGCTCCTTCCAGAGTACCTTCAACTCTTTCTATCCCAAATTGGTTCACGCCCAACTTTGGCAGTAGGTCCAAGTGATTATCTGCAGCACTGGTTTGGAGTGGAGTCCACTCTGCTGGTCAGCATCTGCCTCCATGGCCACAGTACCACTGTACTCTGTGCTCCTGTACTGCAGAGCTGGCCAATCTGGAGCCAGTCTCTGTGGAGTTTTACTACGTTGCTGACTACTCTCAAGAATACAGTAGCATCACCTCTAAAATATTAAAATATAATATGCCTGTTATATTTTATACCTATATTTTATACCTAAAATATACCTGTTTTACCCTCAGTTTCTCTATGATTGTCTCTCCAGCCTACCCACAGTCTGCTCTCCTTGCTTGGACAGGATTTGAAAGTGATGTGGAGTGAGACTCTTCCCTTCCACAAAGCAAAGAACAAAGCTGACCTCTTTTTTTGGTTAGTGAAAGGAGAGGAACTGTGAGATTTCCATCTAATCACCTACCCAGCTAGGCCCTGGAGCTACCACACAAGATCTCCCCACTAAGGAGAGCAGCTAACTCAGGACTTCCCCCTTCATTCTGTGCCAAGACCGTCAAACTGCAAGAGAAGGTCAAAATGTTTATTGCTGGTATGGACTCGTCTGTTTCTGCAGCCACCAGGAGTGATTCATCTCACCTGACTGAAGCCATCTAGGATCTAGGCATAGACTAGATATCTAGGCTCCTACCACAGTTCTTGGACAGTGATGATTCATCTCTCATACCCAAAGAGTATGTTTAAAACACACAGAATTATACTCTGGAAATGCCTGCTTACTCTCCATTTACCATAGAGAGAGCCCAGGTAAGCAGCTGCAGAATCCCTGCTTAGTGGGGAAAAATAACCTACACCAGTAATAAAAGTTTTGTGACTTCAACTGTGCAAAATATTATGGCAGGGTTAGATACAGATATGACCACCTTGTATCATCCAAAACCTGCACTGGGCTGGTGACCAGGGGAGGAAGGATGGAGATTGTTGCCCCGTTAGTCACCCTACCCTAGTATGAACATACATGACACGCAGACTGATACAAGTTACATCTGGGTGTTTGATTCCCTGAAAACTCTCCATTAAGCAAAAATTATCTTGATAAATATGGATGGTTGTGTTTTGAAATTCCCAGTGCTACCTATACTTTGGAAGAAGCCTTTCCACTTTCTCGGCATTGGTAAAAGTGTAAGATGTTCACTTTAGGGTACCTAAATAAAAGAAAGATAAAACTCAGTTTGAGATAATCCCAGAGAAGACCAACAAAAAGAATCAGATCTAAGACATGTCCAATGGGAAAATGGAAAGTTGTGGAAGATATTCATGCATGTCTCTGTCTGCCTGTGTTACCAGGTAAACATGCCAGATTAACAACAAGTTATTAAGAATTTTTAGAATTATTCAAGCCAAGCCAGGGTTTCATAAACAGAAGGCTGAAAAGCGTTCCTATTAAATTTTCTTCTACTTTTTTTTTTTCAAATTAGGCAATTTAGAGAGATTAATAATTCCCTCTAGATCTCGTTGAGCTCTTGCTGAGTGTGTATTCCCACATTTGTTTATAAGTCATAACAAACATGGCATCTAACCAAGTTCCTGTGCAGGAATGTTATTTAAACACATATATAATATACTAGGAAATTGGTACTTTTTCACTGTTATGCTATTTCCCTCTCCTGTTCCTGATTCCAGCCTGAGACATGGTAACAGCTGGGAAAGCTTAATCTAACAAGTAATTTGTATGTTACAGTCTATGGTGTTCTGTGATTTATTTCATTGACTTGATTAATTTCAGAGTGAGAAAACGATTAAGTAAAAGATCTGAGAATCACATAAGGAGAGCGTTATCAAATGCCTTTTGATTTACTCACGGAATGAACCTGTGAATGAGTTTGCTGATCAGTAATTCATTTGCTCCAAGAATTTATTTCTGAAGAACTTAGAATTATTACATCCGCCTCACTGTAACTAATGCCACATGTCATTTTCAGAGCTTTTTCTTGACAACTTTTCACCAACTAAAGAAACTAAAAGCAGAAACTAGCCTCGTAGAAGAAATTAGATCATGGGCTTTGAGAAATAACTTTGATCTCAGTTAGCAAAAGTGACTAGCTCCATGAAACTGTGTAGTTGCAGACGTTAAAATTTTCTCTGGTATTGTTGTCAAAGGGCTAAGGGCTTCACAAAGACAAGGTTTCTAGGCAGAGATAATACTTGGGTTATTTTTTTCTTATTCCCTCTGAAATGTTTTTGTTTATTGACACCAGTGTTACAAGCTCTTGCTAGGATCAAAGAATATATCCAGTGAGACACAAGCAGTCAAATATTAAGTATTCAAAACTGGACTCCCAAAATTTAGAGGATTTTCAGACATGAATCACTGAGCTGATTAAAAAAAGAACGAGGAAGTGGACGAGACAGACAAATTAACAGTTGTGTAAGCTGGTATTTACAGAAGTCAAAATGGATGTGTGAACCCATCTTGCTAACATCCTGGATCTGATGAATACTTACTATTTCAGTTATTAATACAAAAGGGCAAAGCTTCAGTGAAAGAAGACCCACTCTCCTGACAACTATTTCCTGAATATTCCCTAGGGGAAAGGCCTCAGCTCCTACTTCATTTCTGCTCCCTGACGATTCACACTACATAAACCTCATTTCACAAAACTCATGTACAGTTCTTGGGACACATAATTAGAGTCTGGTCCCAAAATGCATAGACCAAATCATATCACATTCGGCTCCCTCAAGCCAGCATAACCTTCCATCACTATCCTGCTTGGCTATGCCATCTCCAGGACACCTGGAATTTTCTCAGCAGCATGCTCTTAGACTCTCTGGTGGGTTGTGACAGATCTCTGGCATGACATCAGTTGCTTTGAACTGCAAAACCACAAAAAAAAAAAAAAAAAATCAAGATGACAGGTTTAGTGGTATGCAATGTATTTATGCCCAATTTGCCTCAGAAGGTAATAGTTTGGGAATGCAATTATTCATTACCACTAGGCCCTGGAGCAGAAGCATTCAGCAGTACAGATGTAGTTAGAATTATAGGGGAATGCCAAAAGGAATAAACATAATGATACTATAGCCCCTGGCTGATCTGGTCACATTTTTGGCCTCTAAGAATGCCTCCAGGCCATGCCTGATATATCTAGTGTAAAAAACCTGCTCAGGCTTAGGAAGGTCCAAACCTTTGTCCAGAGACATCAAAAATCAGTTGAATTTAAGCCACCAAAAGGTAATTTATTCATTGTGATGCTATGGAGAACAAAACCCAAAACCAAGTCCCAAAACAACAAACAAACAAACAAAATCAAACAATAATAAATTCATTATTGGTTGATATAGTCACAGAATCTGTAATATTAGTTGGGTCTCTGAGTCATCACTTCAAATCTTCATTACCACTTCCTCCTCTCTCTCATCACCCAAACCAGCAGAGGGGAAGACCTGGAGATGGCTGTGGTTCCACTTCCTCCTAGTCAGCAGCATCTCACCTTGCTCCAGCCTGACAGAGGAGGTCTTGTCTGCAGTTTATGCAGGTACAGCAGAAAAAGTGGTACATATTGGACTTTTTCTTATTGAAGAGCCCTTCAGAGCTTAGATGTCCTCCTGGGGTTAAACTTTTGGGACCTCTCTTCTGAAGAATGAAGTGGGTTGGCCTTTTCTCAGGAAGAGATTGACATGACAATGTGCTGTTCTGTGTTCCAGGTTTGTTTTGATCAACTTTGGGTCACAGAGATTGATGGGAGGTTGTGGGCATCATTCCACACCCCCCAAGAGGAACTGCACAATATCTCCCATTTGGAGTAGATCTACCTTAATTGAAGTATTTGACCTTGATTTAAAGGGATAAAGAATCCACTGTAGCCGTTAGCAAACAATTTGATTAATCAGATAGCCACTCAATGAATCATGTTCACATGATTTTTAATTTTAATTTGTCTGGCTTCAAGTTACAAATGTTGGATTTTATTATACTTTAACCCTAACCCCTAGCCCTGGATAGACCAAAATTCCATCTATGAAAATATTATTCATCAGGTTGATTCATACGTAGATGAAGTTACAGCTTGATCTTAAAAAAAAATTGAGCGCCCAAAGTTTTTCACTAAAAAGATACAGGATTTTTTTTCCTAGCTCTTCTTTAAGGACAGACCAGTTCAACGCCCTCCTTCCACTATATTTTCCAGAACCAAATTCATTATCTTCTACATCGTTTCACCAATAACAGACACAGAGGTAAGGTAACAAATACAATGTGCGCATGACTTGAGCTTTTTTCTTTTAAGCTTCCACAGACTTCGCTAATCCTTTCTGTAAAGAAACATGAGCTGATAATTCCCAGCTCCCAGAAAAGCACTCCAACTATCTTTTATGTGATACAGTTTCTTCCAAGAAGGGTAGTAGGGAAAGCAGGTAGCGTAGTTTATAATTACGTTGTATTTGTATGACATTCCTGCAGTTTAACCAGTAGCAGGGCCAGTCATAGGATTTTGGCATTATGATCTAAGCCTACAATGCATTTTATGTTAATTGTTAAATGAAATAGGGATGGGAGCCCAAATGTCTTCTCTTGCAAGTATGGTGCCCTGAGTGCTACCCTTGTAGACTCACGTTCACTTTTGTTCTGTGTCTCTGCTAGTGGAGATGGCCTTCAGTTACTGGGAGCTGGACACACTTCGATCTATGTTCCTAACGCAAAAATCATTTTGGCCTTATTGTTCAAGAGAAAGATTGTTTGGATTGGATTTTTTTATGTGTGTGCAAATACCAATGTGAGCAAAATGGAAAAAAAAGGAAGATATGTAACTTGTAAATTGCACTAAGAGTGAAAACCAGAAGTAACCCACTGTGATCAGCTTTGGTAACTGCAGGCACTTGAAAATATCTATAACATATAGAAACTGAATCTTGCTTATTGTTTATTGACTCAAGAGAATACTATTTAGAGAGTCAAGTAAAGAGAGTTTGACTGAGTCTTCAGGAAATCGTAGAAGCGCTGAAACTTCACCAGTTCTGTATGATTAGGGAATACAGAAAAATTATCCCCTTTTTCTTGGCAGAAGCTGTAATTGTGAGGTAATGTAAATTCTTTAAAGCTGTGCACAAATCCTCAAGCAGATCTCGATCGACAAATACTGGAATTCTCCCAAACACAGGGAGAAACAGCAGGCTCTCACAGGGTGCCAGTTTGTTGCCTGATTAGCCTGGTCCTTGCCTGCTGTTTTCAGCAAACACCTCAGGTGCACTAGCAGGGATTTCAGCTGGATTTGACCTTTGCATCTTTCTGTGATTTGCCAGCAAGGCAAGTCTCCCAGCACAGCATGTACACAATACAAGGTAAAACACTGCAGAAATTACAGTGTTCATCATTTTTTCTATCCCAGGCCATAGCATTATGCCTTCTTCCATTTCCCAGATGCTGTGTGGCTTTAGATTTATTAAGAAATGGATTTTACGCTCAATTTGAATAGTCCTTTTCTAAAGCAAAGATTTAGCTTTTTCTTGTCTCTGTCAGAGCTGTAGCCCCAGACTGACAAGCAAGAATTGAGAGTGATAATACTGAAGCACAGACTTTTGAGAAATCTGTTTAAATAATAAGTATTCTGAAGCCAGAAACTGTAAAGCTGTAAGAAATCTATATAACAAACCTCCAAATAGAGTGTATAAACTCAGTGTATTTTACTACATCTGCAGTACTGCATGGTAAATATAGAAAGGTTTTCAACTTTTTAAATTATCAAGATCAATTCCTATCTGACTTTGCAATAGTGATAATGCAGACATAAAAAATCTCTAACAAAAAAACCCTCAAACCTTTCTATATCAGTAAATTTATTCTGGAGTTATTAAGAACAAAAGAAAGGATTAAAAAAAAAAAACATTACAAGAGCTTTACACCAATCTTTATACCAATTGACAATGAGACACATCACAGGTATGTTCTGAGTCCAGAAAAAAATACAAATATCTCAACAAATGGCATGAAAATGCTTTATAGAACGTATTGTGTCACTGTGAAGAGCTTGTCTAAGGCTAAAAGTGAGAGCTCTGTATCCCGTCCTAAAAACCGAGATTTAGGGCTAAAAAAGGTCTTTTTGCAAACATAAAAAGTCACAAAATATCAAACTGGTATTGAATCCTGACTTACTCTATGACAGATAATTTTATAAAAGAAAAGAAAATTGTTATGTAAGTGAGACTGGCAGAGAATTAATATTTGAAGGGAAAAACCTATCATAACATACCAAAAGGAATATTTTAGGGTATCTTTTATAATGGTCAAAATAAGTTTTGATTGTGATGGATTACAGGATAGACTTTAGTGCACAGATTGGTTTCTCATATGGCTGTGCAATTAATCACGTAATTATCTCCTCTACATGACACATATGTACTAAAATACTGTTGTCCCTCTGCTAAGCATCATCTAATTTCCAGGGCATATGAATCAGCTTCTCTTTAGAGGGGAAACAAGTAGCATTCTCCCAGTGTAACTCCTCAAATTACACATGTAAAAGTGTCATACATTTATCCAGATTATTTTCCACCCTTGGAACAGAGGTGGGCATGACCAAGTCACAGCCGAGCTGGTGTTCCATGAGCTCAGCTGACAGCAGCTCCTGGCTTCAAGTGGTGGCTCTGCCTCCATAAATAATCCTGCTGTATTAGCAAGTGTAAGAAAACCAGCTCCCTTGCCTTTTGAGCCCTTGCTTTGCCACCCACCCACTACCACAACCAAACAGGCAGAGCGATTGCCTGCTGCTCGCCCACAACGCGCTGTGAAAGCCCTTGAGACTGTGCCATCTAGTGCCACCTGCCTCAGAAACACAAATGCAGACACCCCTGAGCATCCCCCAAATCCCTGAACGTGCTCATTAATGCATCAGGCAAACCTGTATCCACGGAGCACAGGGATAAATGAATGCATCAATGTGTTGTCCACGTCTTCCCACAGGTGACCTCTTCCCAATCCTAGATGTCCTTCCCTTCTGCCCGCCAGCCCCTACCCTCATCTGGAGCAATTATTCCTGGGTCTAAGTACTTTGGTATCATCCACTAAGAAAAAAAGGGGCCTTATTTGTTCTACTTATCCTACCCGTGAAGCTTAATATATTCAAAATATGCATTTTCAGATGCAAGTGCTATGCAGACAGTAATACATACATATATGTACAATGTATCAATTAGACTGGCTATGAATATCAGATATTTGTATTGAATGTTGAAATACTGCATTTTTAAATACAGAAAGTATTGAATATTGTGCCAAACAAAGTGCCACTAAGGAAAGGTCTTGGTAGCCTCCAGTACTGGATAATTATGGTCATTGGGTGAGCACAGTCACTGGACAACCTCTGCCAGTCACCTCAGGAAGTGATGCAGCCTAAGGCAACAGGCAGATGGTCCTAGCACTGAAGACTAAGAAAGTACATTGGGTTTCAAATAATTTCAATTCCTGTAGGTCTATGAGAATAAAAAGCTCCTATAAGGAGTGATTTCTCAAAATTATTAGCAGCTTGTAAAAAAACCCAAATAATAAAAGAAGAAAGAACAAAAAGAATAGGTTTCAAACATTAAACTAATATTTAATGGTTTCCTACAGTTGCCCAGCTTTCATATCTTGGACCACAAGATGCTGGCTTGCCTATGGAGGATGGCAGGACTATCATGAAATGAGTCAGCTGGATTAATTATTTAGTCTTTGAGAGGCCTAACATGATTTTTGGAATATTATCTTCTGTTCTGAGGGTTCTTTTCAGACAGTACATCTCAAGAGCTTATGTGACCCTTCATGTTAGATCTATCTTCAAAGTCAGATGTGGAGCAGGCAGACAGTACCACTTTTTAAAAATTTTATTTATTTGATTTCTGTCATGTCTCATTTTCAGCAATCTCAGAGGGTATAGAGTCCTTGAATAAGAGCATATATTAGGACTGCACATCTGAACCTTTCTATATGTCACCAGAACTCTATTGTCTGCAGACACACTACAAGTAGGAATGGGAATTGTTGAAGTTTTCCAACACTTTTTAACATCAAGAATTTATTCTGGTTGCTGATACCTACCACATTATTTCCACAAGACATTTTTCTATTTGAATTTTTTTTTGAATATTGGTAAAAAAATTTCAACAATGCAAAGATAAAGATTTTTATGGTATACATTCTTTTAAGTTATTACTGGAAATAGGGATCTGCTTCCTTTTGTTAGGGCATTCTTTTGAGATCATAAGCAAGTAATTGAGTTAGTTTTACCCTCTAGTTTAAGAGATTTTTGCTCTCTCTCCCCACATTAGTTCCCTAACTGAAAATCTGTACTTATTCTATTTCTCTGTTTCTCAAACTCAGCATAAAAGTTGAGCCATTTATTTTGCTTATTGTGGACAAGGTGGGGTTAGAGTAAATGTCACAGAAATGCCTACACTGGGCATGCTACACTGTAGGCATGGCTATCCACTCAGTATGACCCCTCAGTCAACATTGTCATTCCAATGTACAGCATCCTAAGGAAAAAGGATCTTATAGTTCTGCATATAATAATTTCATAATCCATATGCATATGAGAGAAAGGAAAACTTATTTCTACCATGAGTAAAACCAGGTTTTCTGTGGCCCAATATGACTGCACTACACACAGGGGTTGTATCTGCAGGATCTGTCTGTTTCCCAGGTCACAGTTTCTGGGCTGAGAGCATTCCAGATTAATTAAATATTTTCCTGGTGAGTGGTGGGACCCGTTTAAATGAGTGAAAAAGAAAACGTTTCATAAACATTCAAGGAGCAAACATTGTCTGCTGTCTTTTTGAAAAGGATTTTCACTGGGAAATCAAGAATAAAAGATGCTTATATTGAAACAAAACTGGTTTGAGTCCTTGGAATCATGTGTTGGAAGTTTTTCAAAAATATTAAAAGGTTATTGGGTATCTGCACAACCACACATTCTTCTAGCATCTTTCAGGAAAATTTGCAGGGCCATTAAGTAAAAGGAGATTGGCAGGAGCTTTGACAACTTAAAAAGAACAAAATGCTCCTTAGTAAATTCTGAAACTTTTAAACAAAACTGACTGCATGAAAAGATAGCTTCATCTACAGAGATAGCTCTTGAATTCCTGAATTTAGGACTGGATCTAGTTCTCAGGTCAACCCTTTCATACCCAGTACCTGTCTTGCAGTCGGCCACAGTGAAATCACAGCAGTTAATAATTTAAATGTGGTTACATTTGTCTGGTGTACAGTTTGGATATACACTGTATTGGATATGGGTCCTGCTTGAGAAGTGTAGCATTAATACTGAGGACAAATATTTTGGTGTCTATCTCAGAGTTTTCAAGCAGAATTTAATGAAGAAAGCTCTCAGAAATGACAACCCAAGAATCACAGAATCGTTGGGGTTGCAAGTGACATCTGCAGCTCATCTGGTCTACCTCCCTTGCTCAAGCTGGGCCTCATATCTCCAAGGATGGAGACTCCAAAGACTGTCTGGGCAATCTGTGCCAGTGACTGATCACTTCCACAGTAAAAATGGGTTCTCTAGTGTGCTCAGATGAATGTTCATGTGTATTAATTTGTGTTCACTGCCTCTTTTACTGTGACTGGGTATCACTGAGAAAATCTCATTCCTTATCTCCCTTCGGATTTTTATAAAGAGTGAAAAGATCACCCCAAGCCTATTCTTCCCCAGCCTAAACAGTCCCAGCTCTCTCAGCCTTTTCTCATAGAAGAGATATTCCTGTCCTTCCATCTTTATGGAACTTCATTGAACTGTCTCCAAGATATCCATGTCTCTCTTTTCCTGGGGAGCTCAGAACTGCACACAGCTCTGCAAAATGAAGTCTCACCAGGGCTGAGCAGAAGGGAAGGGTTACCTCCCTTGACCTGTTGGCAACACTCTTCCTAGTGCAGTCCAGGATACTGGAGGTCTTGTTTTGCTACAAGAGTGCATTAAAAGCTCATGTTCAGCTTATTGTCCATCAGAACCCCAACCCCCTTGCCAAAGCTGCTGACCCTCCAGTATATACTGGTCTGTGGAATGGTTCCTGCCTAGATGTTTCCAGTTCTCCTGATTGAAGGTCGTGATGTTCCCATCAGCCAATTTCTGAAGCCTGTCAACATCCCTCTGAATGAGAGTAAAACCCTTCAGTATATCAGCCCTTCCCCCAAACTGAGATATTTGTATATTAAAAAATATTTAGTACTTTCCAACATAAATACTCAGGAACCTGACTGGTTGAAAGTGCCCAGATATTAACAGAAGATGATTTGAAACAGCAATTAATGGCTTTCCTGCAAAAGACACAATCTGTTCTTCAGCTTCTTTATCTTTGATTTGACCCATCTGTAGTACAAGACCTTTGTCTGCTCTTTGCTGCATTTTCAGATCTTGTCTCCCTCTGATTTTAGAAATCTAGAGAACTAGAGTTGTATTTCAAAAAAACAAAAGGTTTTTTATTCTTCACTGGAATAAAGCCAGGATATTTCCACATTCTTCATGAGGGAAATTAAGACAGAAAACAAAACCACCAAAAGATAACCCACCATGACATTGTGGATAAAATATTCACCCGATCCATAGGAGAGCATGTGTCAGTTCCCACTTCTGATTGACTCAGGACTGACACTTCTCTTCCCCATTGAGTGCCCTAGTGCACGGGTTACAGATTTAGTTTCTTTATTGGGAGCAATAAATAATGGAAAACAGCTTCAAAAGGAGAGACTGAGAAGGATTAACTACTCCTCATCGATCCAAAACAGTGGGGGATTTGCATATAATTCTTCGACACCTTCAGGACATTTCCTTAGCATTTTCCTGATAATATGTTTGTGAAACTGTTTTTTATTCTCCTCAACTTTTGCCCTTTAGCTACACAGATTTTGCAATGAGGGTTTGTTTAAAATGACACATTTACATGAAAAGGTTAGGGTTTGCCAAACTGCTGAATTCCAGTATAAACAGTTCTCCCTGAAGAAAACCCTTATCAGCACTCCTTTTGACCTTCCCTGATATAATTTTGCTTCTCTTGTGATCTCATTTTTCTTTAGTAGAGAGCAAGTAACGCACACATTCACCAAAAACCCCAAAAAACTAACTTTTAAGAATATTATTTCAATGAAAGCAAGTGAAGTGTGTTGTTTTCAGTTCTGAAGAAAGAGAATACATAACCAACTACTTGGGGTTTTTGTCTGATTTTGTCTGATTTAGCCTCAACACCTCTATCTTTATCAGGATAGGTGCAAGCACAATTAGGCCTGTGGAGTCCTGGGCAAAGCCAAAACTGTTGTTATGTATCTGCTGTTCTTTTGGACCTGTAACCCTCTGCTAACTATATCTGCAAAGAAATAAGTTCCAAAGCACTATGTAAAGTTATTTTAAGGAAATCAGGACCACTGAAGCATATTGCCTGGTCTGGGGAGTCCTAACATTAGTCTCTTCTGGTTTTTGTCTTGCTTCCATGGTTACCTGTTGCAAGTAATGCAGAGTGCTAACTATAGAGAATGGAAAACTAAACGGTGGCTTTAGCAGATATGTTAAATATATTTCCATTAATTATCTACAAAGCTAATTCTTCTTGCCAAACCTATGAAGCATCTAAGCTTTTACACTACTTTGCCAGGGCACTGTACTGCATCTATCAGCTCCACCAGCTCTGGTTCCACTCTAGTTTTCTTCCACAACTTTCTTTACAGAAGCCAGATTTTAGAAATTACTGCCAAGTTTAGTTTTACAGATTTCTCAAATTTCCCTTCAGGATTGTACTTCAGTTGTAGGAAAAAGCTAAAGAGAGACAATGAAAGACTATTGAGTATAAATCACTTATTTTCTTCAATATAAACCGTTTCTTGGAACAAAAATCTCTCCTGAAGAATTAGGTATTCACTAGAAGAGACAGGTGCATTTGTATGTCTCATGGGTAAACTCCTAAACAAGACTCTTTTGCATTATAATTTCAGAATAAATTAAAAAAAAAAAAAGAGAGAGAAAAAAGGAGAATGCCAATTTTTAGAACAAAATTCCCAAGACAGAATGAAATTCATTAGAATATGAAAGGTCTATGGTGTAATAACTGACACTCCATAGCAGGCTAAAATATAGCTCAATATAATAAAACAATAGTTAAGTAATAATAGAAAAGATTATTCCATTTAGATCAACCGTCTCTTTGGGGTAGAGAGTATATGTATAACCCTTAACCACTTTGTTAATTTTTTTATAAGTGAAGAGAATGTTTTCTTTCTTTTCAATTTTCATGATGTTCCTGAGTGTTCCCTTCAGCTGCTTTTATAAAATATAAATACAAGTTCTTACTGATAACATTGCATTACACACTTCTTTCTAAAATTCGGAGGTGTGCAAAGATATTGCTTATCAACTGTATTACTAGACAGGACTCTAAGCTGGAAAACTGTGTCCAGCATTGACTAGTCAGAGGGAATTGAAGTCTGTCTAATGTATGAGGAAAAAATACACACACTATGACAAGGTAGACAGACAAAGTGAGGGTGAAATTGGAGCAAGACGACTCCTGGTGCTGAGCCCCTCAATAGGGATTTCTGTGGACACTTAAATGGAGCTGGGAGTAAGACAGATAAATACAATTTTGTTAATGTGCATGCCACTTTACTTTTGTGATATAATCCTAAAGGCAGGGAAGTAAATCAGAGGAGACTGCTGGAGGAAACAAACAGAGGATAAATCAATGGGGACAATGCTGCTTGGTTCTGACTAAAAGGATAAGATTTATGCTTCAGTGGGTTTTTCAGCAGCAGCTGAAATAAGCCTTCCAAAGAAAGGCACAAACAAATTGCAGAAAGTCCCTATCTCTCTCAAGGTAGAGATTAGAAATTGAAAGTCCAAGAGTACTATAAATTACAAAGTAGATAAGACCTGTGCCAAAGGTGGCTTTATTTTCAGTATTAACCCTACCTGCTCTATGGTTCTGGATAACTAGTGCCTTGAATAGATAGGGTTTTTTAATTCCCTTAACTGTTTTTGCAGTTTCAACAATCTCTGCAATTCCATTCCCTATACCTATTAACAGATCATAATGACAGAGCAAGGGGCTGTGAACTTTTACAAAAATATTCCCTTGAAGACAGAGACTTATTTTTTCTGATGGTTTATTTCTGAGAAAGTGTGATGTATCAACAAACCTGAGTGATGAACTTCAGCATGTAAAAAAAGAACACATTAGCCAGATGTAAATTTTTAGGTGGGATTTTACTGTGTTTTGGTTAAAATCAAATAGAAATTTTGCCATGGGACTTTGTGAACTCTTGTTTATAAGCTGATTTTGTCTTACATGTTAGTAAAGTCCTTAGGGATCATTGGCATATGACTGATGCTATATGTAATTTACATTGTGTGGGAAATTACAGAACAGGGACAGGCTTAAGATTACAAAGTATGCCAGAATTCAGAGTTAGTCATCTATATGTTCTTGATAAACTCATTTGTTATTTTATGCCTGTCTGACTTTGAAGAAATGAAGTTGAGGAAAAAAATAACAGCCAGAAATAGCATCATCTATGCAATGGAAACACTCAGGTTAGTCTTCATAATGAATATAAGTGTAGTTAGAGCAAGTTTTAAAGTTTTCTATTGACTTCTAGTTACAGACAAGTCAAATACCAATACTTGCATTCTTTAGTCCACTATGTAATGTAAAACAAATGTTTTTATTCTGCCTCATGAAAGCAAAATTATTCTTTCTGAAGGCAGCAAAGTCGAAAATGTTTTTGTTCATTTTACAAAGTTCAATCACTATGAAAAAGAGTGAAAGAATGGAAATGTGTTAGCAGGGTAAAAAATATTCTGGTTTAATGAGAGAACACTCAAATACATGCTAGTAATTCCAAAATTAGCAGCACTTTTGATATATCCGAATAAGCTGAGGAAAATTGTGCAAGGTACATTATTATGCATTTGTGATTATCTTATGTACACATATCTTCTATAGAGAGATGACATGGAAGTCCTAAAGCAGCACTCAATGAGCCACATTGGATCTAGAGTCACCACTTGTAGCTTTGCTTCTAAGCTGAGAAAATTGGTCTCTCAAATAGCCTGATGATAGATATTGCGTTTAGCCTGACTTTTTAGAAATGGTTTCTGGTGGAAACAGCAATTCAGAGAATTTATCTAGAGGAGAATGTAGCTCTAAGCTATTATGAAAAACCTGCAGTGAGACATGTAGTTGGTGTAATTTAAAGAACTGGAGGGGTTATTTTGTTTCTTTTCTTTTTTTTTTTTTAATTTTATGACATAGAAAGGAACATCTCATTTTACTCCTTTCTTCATAAAACAGTCCAGTTTTCATTAAAAGTTATAATTGTCTCACAATTAGATTTGGATTAGATTTGGTGGGACGTTTGCTTTTCCAAGCATCTAGAATCCAAAAGAGCACCGGGAGAGGACAGGTAGTCATACCTCCTTTGAGTTCCCCTATTCCACCCATAACAATCCAACAGACCACAGACTCCGCTTGCCTTAGGAATTTGCATTGCCCTTCCTGAAACATGGAGAGAGTGGTTATTATACAATGTATCTGCCACTGGGATAAATCTATAATTAGGTTATCTACTTATGGACATTTTCCAAATACCTCTAAACAGTTATGCCAATTACTGGCATAATTGTAAATGAATCAGAATAAGCATCAGCAAATGAATCAAACTGGAAGTTGTACAGTTTGCCTTGCTAATTATATTCCTCATAAAATAGCTGTCACGAGATGTCTGCTACCTGCTGACTGGGGAATGCGGGGAGTTTTTTATGCTAATTTTGAAAACTATTAATAAATAGGATATTAAAATGGAAAAATATAAATAGCTTCAGAGAGTGATCAAGAGTTGTCATTTTAACATATGGAACATTCCCACATCTCTAGATTTGGAAACGTGACATTGGTGGGTAAACCTTTGTAGTGTGTTAGCAGATAGTACAGATGCTTCTCTCCTTAGTTCAAACTCTCTGAATCCAGTTCTGAATAGCTTTTTCTTTTAAGCTTTCAGCCTCCAAGAGAAGCAAGTTTTAGTGTGACAGACTGAAGAAATATAAATACAGGCCATTGTTGGCAATTTCTTTATGCCTAGTTAAAATAAGCAGATTCTTGCAGTTTCTATCATTTTACTGTCTTCCTCTCCTTACAGTATTTCACACTTTTTGATTCTGCAATCACACAAATAAATCTTTTAAGCAGTTATTTGCTGTGGAGTTTTATTGCCATCATTTACAAAGGAACTCATAAGAAACAAGCAATATAACAAAATACCAGCTAATAATACCCAGATTCATGTCATACACATGAGAATAACCTTCATTTTGCAATTGACCCTTTCAATAGGGCTAATACTTGACTGAAGTAATGAGCTGTTCCTTCTCCCCCACTGCCAGCTGGTTCAGTCCCACACAAGATGACAGCAGAGGCTGGTGAGGGGGAAGCAGAAGAGAGGAAGCAGAGACTAAAGCTCCTGCTGCCTCTCCTGTGGCGTTGCCTGCATAGCTGTGCAGCTCAGCGGCAGCAGAAGTGCCACGCAGATGCCTCTTCAATCAACTCTGCAAGTGTGGATGTGTCCTCTCCATTCCTAGGAGCCAGGGAAATCAGCACATCTGCACCTCCTTACTACCAAACCTACAAGCTCAAATAAGACACTTGCGAGCAACAATAAGGAGTGTGAGGCTCATCATTATCTCTTTTGCCTTCTCTACTTAGTTTCTCCTCAAAAGATCGGGGATTACGGCATGCACAGAGTAAGGGCAGAAGTAGAAGCAGCCACATGTCTATGAAGGCTGCAAAATTTTGCTGGTTCAGAGAAGAGAAAAGCAGAGCTGCCAGAAGTCTGGGTGGAAACAGTTCACAGTACAGTTTGATCTCTGTAGTTATCCAGAAATGAATCTGGCCAATGGCTTTTTTCCGTTGTGAAGCTTTGAAAAAAGAGAGGGGATGGAATAATCAAGAGGTTCAAAAAGTTAAAGAAAAAAAATGCTCAAATGAGCTTATTTTGCTTACTAATGATGCATGAAAAAGTAAACAGAAGTCAGACCTTCCATGGTCTGTCTCAAGATAGCTCACAAGTACTGAAACAAGGGAGATGATTGCTATTATTGGTTACCTGTTTGGGATTATGAGCACATAAGGCACTTTGCACCCAGAGCTGTAGTCACATATTGACATCTCTAGTAGAAGTGTGGAATTTTTCTTGGAGTGCTTGCTGTGCAATCAGATCATCCAGAACCAAAGTCTAGCCTCTGAGAAACCTTGTGTTAGATCTCCAGGTATACATCTCCACAAGACTCATCCAATAAACGAAGTTTCCCTTATTTTTAAATTGTATGTATCTCTTTTTTATCTCTTAAAATTGAAAACTGTCTTTAGCCTACTAACAGGATTTCAGAAACACCCACATTCTGAAATATCACACTTCAGAGAGTAAAATATCCCTGATCAAAGGTTCCCATTCTTGCTTATTTTCTTGTGCTGCTGTGGAAGCTGAGCTCTGCTCAGAGAAACCAGCATGTAAAGCATTTTGAGGAAAAAATCACATATGTCAAAAAACCTTTTTACTTTTTGGCATATCTGTTATGCTCATTTTTATAAACAGTTGTGCATAGGTTCATCACTTTGATATGGATATAATATCTGTCCTTTAGTGGAACTTCTCTCTGCTGTGCAACACTGCCTCTGGTTTTCATATACTGAAGAGCTGTGCTTTGAAAGTAAGTTGCAAAGCAGGAGAAGAAAGAATCTGCTTGGAGATAAGGAGTGTCCTAAAAAAGAAAAAATAATGTGAGAGGAAATGAAACTCAAGCTTAGATAGAAGAGGCTGTGAAATACTCAGTTTTGGACAGGATCTTGGACCTTAGAATCAGTGGCAAAATTCTTATCCTAGTTGCAATAGGTCATGGATTTCACTGCTTTTATATTCCTGACCAGAGGAAAAATGCTGTTCAGGAACAAAATCATGACTACATGAATATTCTCCTGCATTCTGTCATGTAAACTATGACCCCCTGCTGCTTAAAAGCTTTCGGTTACCATTCTGAATAAAATTAAGGAAGTTAAATGCCACAGACAAACTGTTCTGCTGCAGATGATTTGAAAGATGATGAAGGTGTGTAGCCAAGGTGGTATTTACAGAGTACCATTTGCCTTTTGTTAATGATGATAATGTGTGTGTGGCTATCCATTATGGTGTGTTAAGTATTGCATACTGGGGCAACAGCATCTAAAATCACCAGAAAAGAGTTTGCAATTTATGTTTCTGGCTATCAAAAGTCAAGGAAATTTCGTCTTCTTCTTCTCGAAATATCAGAAGAAAACAAAATGTAAAGGAAAAAAAATAAAAAAGGGTAAAAATTACAGGTCTAAAGAAAAATTGTTTGAATGAAACATGAGAGGGGCAATGAAGAAGTCTCCAGGTGATAAATTGAAGATACTAGAGAAGCTTGTGAAGAAAAGAAAAAACTGGGAAAACTTTTGAGTGGTAAAGGCTGAGGTGAGGGGGAGTAAGGTGGGGGCAGAACTCAATGTAGACAACAACAGAGAGAAAGAAGTATAGGAAACAGCTGAAGAGAAATGCAAAGTACATTGAATGGGAAAGGGACTGTGAATGTCTCAGTGAAGGGAAGTGTACAAACTGAGAACAAAGAAATGAAACACTGGGATTTCTGGAAAGAGAAAATAAGAAGATATTAAAAGTGGCAGACAGAATAAGAAATAAACAGGGGAAATCAAGTGTGAATGCTGGCTTGGAAGAATTCTGTCAGGATGAGTGGTTGGGGAGGTGGAGTATTTCTGAAGGGATGATTTTCAGGAAATAGCAAGTCTGAGATAAGGAAGTAAAGCAGAAATATTGAAGAAATACATCATCTTCAGCTGCTCCTTCCACTTCTAATCCTTTCTTCATGCCACTTAGCATCATTTTCAGTTAAAGATCCTTGAACCAAAATCTCTCATATGCTTCCCTCCTTCTTTGAAAACCATCAATAATCTCTCTTCCCATCAGCCCTCTCACTTGGATCCTATCAGCTGAGGAGGACAGAGTTTGTCCTGCCCTTACAAGTTGAGAAAAAAAATTGTGTCACTTCGTACTGTCCCATGGAAAGGGCAAATGTAACCTCATCCATCATATCATAGAATCACAGAATGGTTTGGGTTGGAAGGGACTAAAAGATCATCTAATTCCAAGCCCCCTTTAATGGGCCCCTGTATACCTTTCATTAGACCAGGTTGCTCAGAGCCCCATCCAGCCTGGCCTTGAACAGTTCCCGGGATGGGACATCCACAACTTGTCTGGGCAACCTGTTCCAGTGCCTTGCACACCTCAGAGTAAAGAATTTCTTCCTAATCTCTAATATTCCTAATCTCTAACCCTAACCACTGTCAATGTGAAGCCATTCTCCATTGTCCTGTCACTTCAGGCCATTGTGCAAAGTCCCTCTCCTGCTTTCTTGTAGGTCCCTACAGGGACAAGACTGGTCCAAGTTCTTCCTGCCTTCTCTTGTCCTGGCTGAACAACCCCAGCTGTCTCAGCCTTTTCTCAAAGGAGCGGTGTTCCAGCCCTCTGATCATTTGGTGGCTCTCCTCTGGATTTGTTCCAACAGCTCCCTGTCCTTCCTGTGCTGGCAGCCCAGCGCTGGATGCAGGGTTCCAGGTGGGGTCTCAGCAGAGCAGAGCAGAGGGGCAGAATCCCCTCCCTCCCCTGCTGCCCACGCTGCTCTGGATGCAGCCCAGGACACGTTTGGCTCTCTGGGCTGGGAGTGCCCATGGCTGGGTCATGTCCAGCCTCTCACCCACCAGCACCCCTAAGTCCTTCTGGGCAGGGCTGCTCTTATGTAATTTTCTCTTCACACTTCTCACAGTCAATGGTGAAAAGAAACAGCCAGAGCCCTCAGCACTGCAACTTCCAGTACTACTGCCTTCAGGATCTTTCCCTGTAAGTCTCGAATCCAGAGAGAGACGAGATAAAGAGGAAAGCAACAATCAGATCATAATAAGCATCATTCACAGCTGAAATGCAGAAAACGGAAGTAAGAGCTTTGACAGTAGAAGAGCACTTTCCTTTGCACTGTCGCTGTATTCCTGATGGAGAAAAAACCCTGCAGCTTCCCCTCCTAGCTCCTGCAGCTTTTCCCCATGGTCCTAGGGCCTTCACAACTTGTAAAATATGAACTGAAATGCAATGGATTTGGCCCATTTGTCATTTCATTTTCTTGATATCTTTTGCTTAAGGATGGTTGCACAAAATCTTCTGCTTCACTTTCACATAACTGCAGTTAATATTTGCAGCCAAAAATAAAGATAGCAAGCATATGCTGGTAGTAAGAAACAAAGATTTTTTTACTGTATATACACGAAGAGAGCATTTCACTCAGTGTTTATTAAATGTAGTAGTCACAAAGTCAGGCTGACAGAGACAATATTATACACAACTGAACCCCATAGATTTTTACTTTTAACTATTTGTTTTCAGTCAGTGAACATAAAATATTAGTGGCTTTGGCTCAACTTGACATTTCATGCAATGTTTCTGAAAGATGTGGAAAGGGAAGCCTGAAACCAGCTAACCAAAAGAACAGGGTTGAAACAGAGTCTGCAGAAAACTGAGAGTATTTTTGAATTCCTAACCACAGCCTAAATTCCATTAGCATGAGACTTGGAAGGACACATCTGTTATTCTTTAAGGAACTAAAGCAGTTGGCTGGCCTCCTAGCTCTTGAACAAAGTGTTCAAGGCTCACATGGAAACACTGTGCTGCATATAATCTGTTTAATTTAAATTATTTTTCTAATGGAAAAAAGAAAGGAAGAAGTAATGATTGAGAAGCATCTGTGAAGGATCTGCTATACGTGGGTTTTTTTAAAAATCTGTTTTCATGACTTTATTCATCCATCCTCTGGAGTTACTGGAAGAAGCACAAACATGGAAGTACTGTAGATAAAAAGTAAAATGTCTGATGATTAAGTCTAGCTTCCTGTTTTACTGTCTTTTATATGAATGTGGAGTTTACAGAACAGGTATGAAGAAAGCTCTGTTTGAGTTCATTTTATTCACAACAAATTGATTCATAATACTGACCAGTCATTCTTTTCTTTTCTTTTCTTTTCTTTTCTTTTCTTTTCTTTTCTTTTCTTTTCTTTTCTTTTCTTTTCTTTTCTTTTCTTTTCTTTTCTTTTCT
>VZRO01002375.1:392580-454158 GCA_013397915.1 Daphoenositta chrysoptera
CCATTTCCATTTCCATTTCCATTTCCATTTCCATTTCCATTTCCATTTCTTCCTGTTGGATTGTAAGTACAAGACTTCCTTACAGGAGATTTTGGTGTTAAAATCTAAATTTGAAGACTTAATAAAATTCAGATGTGTAGAATAGGGTTAAAAAGTTAAGGGTGGAAGAAAGACAAGGAGAGTAATATTATTTATAGAGACAAAACAGACGTTAGGTGAAACCAGATGCACTTGAACCTATCCATGAAGTACAAAGGAAACGACAGAAATAAATTATATACAGAGAAAAGTTCCCATTCAATCTTCAGGTTAAGGAATTAAGGTCCTCATGTCTGGATGATTATCAAACAGACTGAGATAGAGGCCGTGGACATATGTGTTTATGTATGTTATCTAGAGAGGTGCAGTAGGTATGGAAGTACAAAAAATGACCAGGAACTATATCTTTAGAAGAAATATATACAGGAAAGGTTTTGTGAGTAGGTGTGTAGACTTTATCCACTGCATTCAAAACCCTTCAGTACTGAAGTTTTATACTATCCTGTAAATGTAAAACATAAAGGCCAAACAAGGAAAACATTCATATGAATTGTTCTGAGATTTTAATTTAAAGTCTAACTGTAATCCTTGAAGCCACTTTCATGAACTCTGTTCTAAGCATGGTATTTCCATGTCTTTGCATTGCTAGTTGATAGAGCTGGTAGGAAAAGCCAATCTACAGAGACAAAACTTTAAGTCTGGATTTGTTATTTGTGGTTTTCTTTTTCTATCAACTGTTGTACGACTAAGCCTACTGTAGATGAGAGGATTCTGTTTCTAAAGAATCCTCTTTATATTTGTCTTTTATGTCTTTCTTATAGAGAAAAAAGAAAAGGAAAATAAATAATATAAATTTCTAAGTATTTGAGAAGACAAGCTGTTTCCAGCACTACAGAAAAGGAAGAACAGCAGAACCTTTATGAGGCTTGGACAGGCCTACAGTAATGTTGCCATGGCACTTCTGATGGGAGATTGTCTTTATATCTGGTCATCCCTTTTACTAGAGTGGATAGCTTTATTGATATTTTATGGGTTTTATTTCTTCATTCAAAGGACTTAAAAACCCACAAGAGTGTTGTTCTCTGGCCAGCTTCATAATGCATGCTGGTCACCGAAGTATGTCAAACACTACTTCAAGCAAAACCCTCCAATTATAAAAAAGCACTATAATTGTATGTCTAGGAACATATGTTTAAACTGGCTTGATCTATTTTAAGCAGAACAAAGGCCAACTGAAAAGTTTCAAGGGAGATGACACTGTTTTGTATGGAGACACTAACAGGGTTTTTGGGGGTAAGAACCCTGTGATTTAAAGCTGAAAATGAAAATAAATGCATTGTGGAAAAATGAAATTTCAGCATGTAAGGACTTAGAGATGATTTTCAGAAGACCTCTCCCACTTATGCCAAGGCCAATTCTGTCCAATGATTTTCAGTACAGTCTGAAATTAAGAGGGATACAATTTCTAGAGACAAATAATTTGCAGTGGGCTATATGAGGTTGAAAAAATTGGACAAACTTGCAGACCTCTCAAATATTTCAGTCACTTAATACCTCTGTTCCACTTTTATCTGTCTGTAAGTTAATACACAAACGGATCCAACTTAATATACTGGCTGATCCATCTGGGTTGCCACTGGGAAACCACTTTAGTACCCATTCATCAGGGGTACTGAACTATGTCTGGCTTCATGTTCACGTCTGATTCTAGTCCAAAGAATTCTGGCCCTGTACTCAGAGTACTGCCATGCATCAGAGCACGCAAGCTATAATTTCAGAATGCAGCCTTAATGTGGCACAGATGCAAGCCTGCCTTCAATGCCACAGCTCTGCCCAGGCAGTTACAGTCAGCACCATTCATTTTCCAGATATTTCTCTACACAGCACACAAGATATCATGCAGTCTATATGAGGGAAAAAGTCAATAAATAGCATAAAGTTAATTTCACCACCCACTTTTAGCAGTGAAAGAATAGAAAGCAGCATGTAGGGAAAGCTTGAGAGGCTTTGAATAATTTCATTGCATTGTATTACACTGGGAATTTCATTGTTTAGGAGATGAGCAAGCACTTGCTCAAAATATAGAATGATTGACCTTCAAGGTCAGCAGAGTTGGTGGTGGTGCACAGCATGACTACTTGCCAAATAAAAAGAGAATGAATCAAATGCTATCAATGCATTTTTCATCTTCAAACTCATCCTGTGTGCCTCATGGAGGAACAGAACTGATGCCACTGAGGCCAAAACAGTACCAAACTAACAACATTTCCTGTCTTGCATTTGCTTCCTCCATCTGTTCACATTTCCTGGGTGACAGGTTCATCTCAGCAAGGTTTAGTTGAAGATCCATTCAGAGTGCAAACCTCTTACAAGTTACATTTTCAACAGTACACAGAAAGTCTAAGTGGTTTGCAATGATTTTCGTGTGTGAATGTTTACTTTAGTAGCAGCAAAAATTCCTGCTTTGTTAGCCTTACATGATGTGTGCCTTTTCCTTTTTGATCAACATCAGAGAGGGAGGAGGCTGTGTTGAAAGCACATCTTACCTAGAGGAGAGCTCTTTCCCTTGTCCTCAAAGCTGTAAATCCCCACATAGTCTGAGCATGCTTTTTTGATGCCATGTTAGTAGTCTTGCTTAATTGGCTTCACTTTTAGTGAAAGGCTATTCTCCCATTCTTTAAAAAAAAAGAGCATGACATCAACATTTTAAAGATTTTCCGTTTTACATTTAAACCAAGATATTTAGAAGTGGTATTAACTGAAGGTCATATTCTATCCTAACCTTTTTCTCATGGGTTTTGACAAGACAATTTTCCCTGAATCTGAGAAGTATTTAGCAAAGGAGAAAAAATGGAGAATTCAACACACAGAGATAATTGGGTAATCAGATAAGGATTAACTGTTTTCCAATAAGCCCATGGAGACTACTGAATCAAGATCTCATTCACTAATGTATATTTACATGTTTAAATAAAATGTAAAACCACTAAGTGAGAGGTGGACTTTGTAACTCAGGTCCTCACCTAACTTGTGGAAGAACAGGTAAGAATTTGACAGTCCTTCACATGACAATTGTATCCTTCAATCGCTGGATTACTGGTTATTTAGACATAAACCCATCTGCTTTAGAAAAAAGCATGTCCTAAAACATTTTGGTCATTGTTTCTCATATATATTGTTTTATTCATATTGGATTTGAGAAATTTTCCCCAATGTAGAGAAGCTTCCAGAGAACTAGAGCTACCATACTGTCTCTGTGACCTTTTATTACTTCTTTGGTTCATTTGCAGCCTAGCAGATGAAATGTGACTCTGGAGTTGAGGAGAGCTTCGCTCTGTCACTCTTCTCTTCTTTCCTCTCTGTCCTTACCTTTCCCCGAGAGAAATACTGAGACTTTCCTCCTTTAAAAAAGTCCCTCGAGATCTGCTGCTGGCAATCATTCCATGAAGGTTGACTATTTCATTTTATCTCTATAACCTGCTTCTTCTCTTACCTTTGTTTTGACCCAGACCACTGTTTGCACCAACACAAAATTTTTGTCTGCTCCCGTTTATTCAAGGCCTCGTAGTTCTTTCAAAGCTACTTAATTCCTATATTATATTATTGAGGAGCTTTTGTCTCACACTGTCAAAGAAATGTGATTAAACTCAAAGATTGCTTTTCAAAAACTAACCTCTGTGTTTATAGCAAATCAAAACAGAATGTAATCAACTCAGTTTGCTTTTGACAGATGTTTAAAGCAATTTTATGCCACACAGATTTCTTGTATCTGGTTTCTGCAGTGCCAAGATACATCAGTTATAATTTAGGTTCACAGAATACGGGGGGAGATTTTTTGGCATTAGACAGTCATTTTCTATACGATACTCTTCCTTTACTTTTAGTATTTATGTCGTTAGTTTAATGCTTGCAAAACATGGTGCTCTGGCAGAACCAAAAGGTTAAGTCCTCTGTTTATAAACCAGGAAAAGCACACTAATTTCCTCTACAGCCTCACTGAAGTGTCTTAACAGTAACATGACTACAGCTGCAAAACTAAAATATCCTAGAGGATATGCTTAGCTTTAAACAAGTGAGTTGTCCCATTAAATGTCTTGAAATCAATTATACTAATTCTGCTCTAAATTAAGGAGCTAAACTGCTCTATCAAACTGATGCTCTACTGCCCACTCCTGGGCATAGGAAAGTAAATCATCCTCAAAATCTGCAGCTTGACTTCCCTCCTGAGCACTTGAAGTTGACTCTGAAGCAAACACTCACCAAGAGCCAGAGTACACTGGATAATCATGATTGGAATTCAAAACCATTCTGGACTGGATCTGAGGCGGTTACCTGAAAGACTCCATATTTCCCCACTGACTTACTGGTGAATTCCCTTTCCCTTCTTACTATTACTGTAGAAAGAATTTCAATATTTCTCATCTTCATCAGACTACAAGTAACAGGAAAGGAACACATGCAACAAGCATCCATCTAGCAATCACCCTAGCAAAACTGGTTTTCTTCTCAAGCTTAAATGCCAAAGAATTAACCATAAGCTGAGACATCCCATGAAGAGGGAACCTCTAAGAAATGCATCTTTGGTTATTATATGAGAAAAATTATTAAAATAAAATACAATATCTTAAAGGGAAGGCAAACATGATTAGAGTCCTTATGATGGTGTTTAAGTAATTCACTCCCCCAGGTGAAAATAAATGTTATTTAGAACAGGTGCTGTAATGCATTAAATAAATCCTTTTATCCTCAGCACTGGCTTTGAAGACATCTCCTGCCTGTTAAGAGTGTCAGGGCTTTAGACCTAAAGCATCTCTTTGCATTATCCTTCCCTTTGTCGTTTGAAGCTTCAAATGGGTCCTGCCAATTATTATTTTAGCAGTAATCATCATGGGGTGATAAACTAACAAAATAGTTGCTAAAAATGAAACATAAAAAAAAAACAAAACATTACTACATCAAAGTGAAAATTTGCAGGAGAACTCCAGTTCAGGTGTCACTGGTAGCAGCCTGTCCCTGTAATGCAGGGGAAGGAGAAATGTCATGAATTCGGGGAAGGCATAAACAGTCACAAACACCTTGGTACCACTACTCTGGCTCATACAGCCATGAATGCCGAGCCTTAGATCTTCCCTGAAGTCTCACTGACTTGGGGGCAGTGTGTCTATCCCAAGGATACACCAGTTAATTTTTTTGCTCTATGTCTTTGTTTGGGACCTTAATACATTTTTCCAAGACAAATCTGTGGTGGAGACAGTTCCCCCAAAGCAGTATAGATGCAAACTGATTGTTAATATGCTCTCATTTCTCAGTGTAGACATGTCCTTGGAGTTCCTTGTGCCAACTGCTTTCTGTCTTTTCCTGATCCTTTTCCCCCACTTCAAAGGCATCCACAGTACTTTTTTCTTTAGTACTCAAGGATTTAACAGAGATACTGGCAGTATCTGGGAATTTAATTGTTTTTGATAGTATCAGCAGCTAGCATTCACATTTGGGAGAAGCACTTATCTGATTTGTATGGGACCCGTTTCCCTAAAAAAGCTCTACAATCCTGCATAGAACTGGCATGCACCGCAAGCATGAATATGCAACAGCAGTATTATTCAAGAATCACAGTTAATGATAATAACCTTTTTCCCCCAAAATTAATCAGAAAATATGTAAGTCAGCATATTTAAATAATACATTGAAATCAGAGCACAGCATGAATAATATTTAAATTAAATCTGACAACATGAGAAACACAAAAAAAGGAGTATTCACAGTAATGGAAATAAGAAATTTTGAAAACTGCATTTTCTGAAGGAGCAAATAATTAAAAGACCTACTTCAGTACAATAATTTATGGAATGACCTTATCAGCAAATAAAAAGTGTAGTTAGACTAAATGAGGCCTCCATAAAATGAAAAGGAGAATAAATGAAAGCAAGACAGATATATATCTACTGCTTTGTAGGAAGGCACTGAAACTAAAAAAAGGTAGGCTGTTTTCATGCAGGACATCTCATTTTTTGCAGTTGAAAGCTCTGTGCCACTAAAAGCTCTTTAAGAAAAGAAAACTTTTAAAAAATGTGTTTATAAACTTAAGTATGTCTAAAGCCAAGGACCTGGACAACAAGGATCTCTAGTTCACATTTCTGAATGGTGGAGCTCACAGTGGGAGAAAACATAAAAGCAAATGCCTGAAAACCACTCTTCTTCCTTGACAGTACCTTGCTTTGGGCCAGAGATAAGGAGTGTACTTTGGAGAAGTTATTTTGGTTTTTTATTTCACTGCTGATGTTGAAATATACTCAGGATACCCAGATGATGCACACTGCAAGCCAAATTCTAGACAGCAGGGGAAGTACAGTGGACTGGAGATTTGGTCAGTTCAGCTCTGACTTTAATATCATTTAATGCCTTTAAAAGTCCAGGTGCCAGTGCCCTCTCTCGTGATGTGACATAGCTCATTATGTCTCGTGTTTAACTGAACATCATGGTCTTTGGGCAGCAGTGCTATACTTTGCTGAATGAAAATAATCCCTTACATTGCTGCCAGTTATCCAGAGCATCTACTTCTAATTTAGCTGTTTGTAGGTGTTACTCCTAAGCACTGTCAGAAATGCTCCTCAGTGGTTTACTGTGCTTCCTGGCTCCCATGTCTCTTCTGGACCTGCACACAGGGAGCTTTTAGAAAGCCCTTTCTTACATACACTTCCACACTGAAATTCCCCACCTTTGGCTGCGGTACAAATGTGTCTTTTTGGCAGCTAGCAGTCATGGTGAATAGTGACTGATTCCTTCCATTCTGCTGTTCAGGCTTACATAAATGTATGTGACAGAAGGGATGAGGAAGGTGTCACCACAGCTTCATTCTGGCACACGAGAGGGTGGTGGGGAAGTAACAGCATTTTCGTTCCAATATCGGCTGCTCAATTAAACCAATCGCTGATTGTAGACAAAGGCACTCTGAACTCACAGATGGGAACAACGCCATCCTCGCAGATGGGCATGAGCATCCAGCACCAAGGAACATTGCACCACCACTGAATATCTGCCTTGATGCCTGGCCAGAAACGTCAAAAAAACAGGTGCTGATCCTCATCTTCTATGCCCACAATACAAGGGAATGCACCACTTGTCGTTAATCCAACACCCCTTTGAGTTGATTTCCAGAAGTTCTTGGGAAAAATATGGAGAATTTAATGAGTAGGTTTAAAACAAGCTGAGCGTTTTTGAAACACACTTCTATATTTAGAAAGCTTAGAACAAAAAAAAATTTTATATCTGATCTCAGTGACACCTCCATTTCATGAAACATTAGAATAATCTTCCAAGAAAATAGCAGTTGTCCTGAAGCCATTGATCTTATTGCCTACTGTAGGATTCTGAATATTTTAAGGGGAACAGAGGCTATGTATTACCAAATACAACCCTGCTTTTATCACTACCAGATTTACAAATTTAATATTTTGATAGGGGACACTGAAGAAAGAAGGAATATGTTAGAAAGAAAGTCATGAACAGAAAGGCAAGATTCAATGATGTTGCTCTTTAAGTGAACAGTCAAGATATCTGCAAAATCACAGATTTGCTTGACAGCATTCATTGTAATCATGGGGCAGCACAGCTCAGAGCTCTGTCTGAAGACTCCACATCTCTAATAGAAATGTATTTCCAACTGCTTTAAAAGGCATAGGCAGCCCAGAGCCCATTTTTTCATTTGAGTTTCTCTTAGTTTCTGCCTACTGCATGAACATCTGCCTAATGAAAGCAGAAGGAGCTCACAGTATTATGAGCACTTTGGGAGAGGGAACATAATTGTTGGCTTCCTTCAAGTGAGAAAAGGAGAAAGGTAGAAAATAAAAGGTATAACAGGTATGAGGGAATAAAGAAAATTTGAAAAATGTAAAAGTGGTGCACAGGAAAAGCTTGAGAGGCTTTGAATAATTTCATTGCAGTGTACTACACTGGGGATTTCATTGTTTGGAAGGAGATGAGCAAGCACTTGCTCAAAATATAGAATGATTGACCTTCAAGGTCAGCAGAGTTGGTGGTGGTGCACAGCATGACTACTTGCCAAATAAAAAGAGAATGAATCAAATGCTATCAATGCATTTTTCATCTTCAAACTCATCCTGTGTGCCTCATGGAGGAACAGAACTGATGCCACTGAGGCCAAAACAGTACCAAACTAATAACATTTCCTGTCTTGCATTTGCTTCCTCCATCTGTTCACATTTCCTGGGTGACAGGTTCATGTTAGCATTGTTTAATTGAAAATCCATCCAGACTGCGTTGATGTGTGAGTGTTGACCTCATAAACAACAAAAAATTCCTGTTTTGTTAGCTTTGCATGAAGTGTGCCTTGTCCTTTTTGCCCAACAGCAGAGAGGGAGAGAGAGGAGGCTGTGTGAAAACACCACTTACCTCGAGGAGAGCTCTTTTCCTTGTCCTCAAGGCTATAGACTCTTAGAGAGAGTGAAGGTCTAGCCTGAGAGTGCATTTTTTACATCATGTTTGTGTGCCATTGTGAAACACAAGTCTTGTTTGTTTGGTTTCCCCTTTAGAGAGAAACTATTCTCCCACTCTTCAAAAGATACTTTGCTTTGTGGCAGAAGGAAATAATACTCAGGAAATGTGAAAACTAACGGTCAAAAAAGGAAAAAAAGTAGAAATACAAGAAAGTGTATTTTTTTGTGAGAAAAAAGAAAGGCAGTGGTTTTACTCCACCTCATCTAGACTTGTAAGTTTCTCATCATGTCAGTCACTAGCAGGTTTACTTTCCTCTGCCTGGACAAGAAAGTTGACAAAACCTGATTCTGCAGAGTAGAAGGAAAAAAAATAACCAGCTCTGTTAGCTCTTCATTTGCGGACAATGAGTGTATCTACCTTTTTATAATTCAGATGGATAAAATCTTCAATAGCTTTATCAGCCTTCATGGGGTTTGTATGAACACTGACATACTTAAACTTTCCCTAAACTGATATTTCTATACTCTGTTGGGTTTAAAGAAACACATTGCGTCTCTTACAGACCTTTTTCTTTCTTGTTTATAATCATTGGCCCAACCCTTGTCTTTGCATTTTGGTGTTTCTTTCAGGAAAGTAGCTTTCCCCATGGACAAATGAACATTATGAGATGTTACAAAAGCTCTACCCTATACAAAATTAGTTTCTTGGGTCTTGAGTGAACTCCTTACAAGTTTTCATGCTGGCCTGCGTTAGGAATAAATGTATGCTTTAGTCATTTTGGAGAGTCTTAGCCATTTGAAAGCTTAATTCTCTACAGAATTCGCAGATAGCAAGAGGAATTACAATCCATGTTCTTCTAGGCATAAACAATGTATGGGGTATAAACTGTTTTTCTTGGAAGGAGATACAGTTTTTCCGTACTTGTGGAGTTTTTCTTGGAATGAGATACAGTCTCAGGTCAGTCTCTTTGAACAGAGATTCAACGTCTTTTTTCTGTTGGCAAACACTTCCTCCTTGTCCAGTTTTCACATCAATGAATATCCTCTAAGGCAAACAAAATTCTTTGTAAATTGCCTAAGGGTTTGAATCCAATTGTTAATACAGCAAATTCGTTTGATTTGGGCACTGGATAAGATATTGACAGCTTTCGTAGAATGCTGAGAAGTGGTGACATCTAATAATAATTTTCTGAAAAGGTTTTTTTTTGTTTTAGACAAAGAGAAAAAAAAGGTCAATTTGTTTTTATCTAAATACTTTCAATTTTGAAAGCAAACATTTTTATTTTTTTCTGTCAGTTATACAATCCAAGAAGCATTCAATAGAAGAAAATTTGTAAGAAACATATAATTTGGAACAAATCATAGCCAGTCAACAGGTGAATTGCAAAAAGACAAAAGGTTTGTAAAAGAAATTGAATCAACAGTGATATGGATGCTTTGGAAAATTGTCATTTGAAGGACAGCAGGATATACAGTTATACAGCTTATGAGGGCTGCTTTCTTTGTGCCATAACTAGTCTTTTTGTTTGTGTTTTGAAAAAATAAATGCTCTTAAGTTAGCTAATCAACCTTTATCAAATACTCAATTGTTTTTTACTTTTTTTCATGAATGTTTACATTATTATTAAACAACAGTGTTTACTATTGTATAACAGCAGTTTTCTGTGAAATGTTTTTCTTAAGAATAGTTCTTTCATCTTGTTTCAGAATTTTGACCCTACCCACCCAACTTTCAACTCTGTCATCACAATTGCCAAGTAGTAAAAATTAGGAACCATGTCATCTTCCTGCATTGAGAGAGTTGTTTACATCTCTGTGGGTGTTATTCTTGTTAACCTACTCAAACTCTATCAGTTTAATTCTGGCATAAACCACCTATCTTGGCGTTTCCTGTAGTCAGTAGAGAGCCATGAAAACTCCTCAGGGAGATTCATTAAATCTGTCTTGCATGTTTATTGTGGGCCCTTTTTTAAAAGTGGGGTTTTTTTCTGCCATAATCTGTTAAAAGAGGGTATACCAACTAACTTAGCATGATTTTTTAGATTGTTGAAGATATCTTGGAGCAGTTCAACTGTGAGTGCATAACAAATCAAATACTAAAATATTTTGAGTATGCACATGCAAATGTCCCAAAAAAAGGTCACACAATAGGAATGACAGCTCCAACCTGAGCTAGTTTGTCTTCATATATTGCAAAAAAATAGTAAAATAAATAATGTTGATTTGAAGATCTAACAGAAGAGGGCTAACCAGCCTGAACCAGAGAAGGAATAGAGACTTGTAGATCTGGAGAAGTTTTCCTTAGTGAATTATACGGAGGTTTTGGCCAGCATCTCTTTGAGTTCACCAGTATATATGCTACAAAGGTTTTTATTTGACACTAAGCATATTTATTTTTATCAAGAAGGTCCTTACCAGGTTTGCATCTGTCCCTCATACTGTTACAATTATCCCACAGGTGCAAGGAATAGCCACTGAGACAGAATTGTTTTATATATATATGCATATATGTATATATGCATATATATAATCACATTGAGATGTAATGGTTATCAGACAGGAGTCATTCTGATAATGCATATGTTCAAAAAGAGATTGATTTCTCTTAAAACTTAGTTATGAATGTCTGGCATGGATTCCATACCCAGGAACAGTAAGAAGAATTAGGGAGGATATTTCAACTCTGATTCTATTTTCTGATTTAGGACCTCCTGCAAATAATTTTCAAGACCCTTGAGTAGGGTATCATCCCTGTCATTTTGGTCAGGAAAGATCTGCCTAATCTAGTCTGCCATATTCGTAATGTGGACACCCTCAGAGGGTTTAATTGCCCCACTTAGAGCAATTTCCAAGGAGTGAGGAGGAAACACCTCATTAAAACTGTAGGTGGTTGAAAGTTTAGTGAGGAATGTCTGCTACAGTGTTTCACAGGTGGCTTTCTACACTTTATTTAATCAGATACACTGGGAATCTACTTAATTGTGCATCATCCCAGGGAACCAATTCAAGGTAGTGAATGGCACCGACTGCTGAGTAATGAGGATACCTCTGACAAAAATTTCTGTTTAATAGATATTGTTCAGCAAGGTCCAACAACTTAGGTTGTGTTTAAGTATGTGACAAATGAGCACAATATTCTACGCATTCAATTCCCTAATACAGAACTAGCCAAATAAAAAAGCAAAAGTACGTAATTAAGGTGGGATAAAATAATTTGGTCTGTGTTTATACATTATCCTATCTTATTCTGAATAGTTCACAGCTTTAAATTGCATCCTGGCCTGTAAGAGACCATTGAAACATTATTTACTGCTGGATGCCAGCTATATCTGTCAGCACTCCAAAAATGTACAGTTGACAATGAGTCATAAATAAGAGATTAATTAGTGCAGTAGTTGGAAGTTATGTTGCTGATTCAGTTATTTAGTATCCACTTCACTAAGATAATTTGCATATGTTCTGCCCTCTTATCAGCTGTTAAAAGATTTGATTAGGAGAAGGAGTCTAAGAACATTGGATGCTAAGGGAAGAGAGAGACACATGGGAAGGGCACATGATGGTGTTTGGCTGAAACCTTGGAACAGAAGACAGCCCTTAGTGCTGGCATGAAGAGGGCTGAGAGAGTCAGCAAGACTGACAGGATTGGTGCCTTTGGAAACAGAACAATAGGCATTAATTATATTTAGAAGTTCAAAGGCCAAACATGAAAATATCTAATTGGTTTATACCCTTGATTTAAACCTTGTTCCCTTATTCTGCATTTTATTCTTTTTTATTCGAGTCACTGGGAATTTTGCCAGTGCTCCCAGTGGGAGAATTAGGTGTACTAGAAATACATTTTCAGATATTAAAAGAATTTACAGCAGTATAAAATATTGCATTCATATTACAGATTAATCAGGCATCACATATTGAATGTGACATATATGTGCCAAACTACAGAGCTATAAGGAAAAATTAATTCATGAAAAGCCTTAGCTTCTTCACCTAGCTCTGCCCTCTAGCTCCCCCTTTGGCTTTAATAACCTAAATAAATGTTCAATCCGACTGTAACATCCAATATCCTTGAGAATGCTGTGCAGCTTCTGAAGGTTAGCCATCTTTTCCAAGGCAAATATAAAATTCCTGAAGAGGCAGTCACCTATTTCTCTGTAAATATGCATGGGAAATCAGCAAAAGTCTGCCCTAAGCTGTTTTTTCTGAACATGTGATTCTATGGGTTCCTATTACTGACTTACAGGCAACTGCACTCTGAGTTGCTTGTCTCTAGAGTCCCCATACAGTGAAATATAAATAGTAGGCACTTTTAGGTCTCCTTCTGGTTTCCTTTAGATCTGATTTCCTTTTAATTCTCAAACAAATGGAGACATCTTCTTTTGTGTGACTGAAGTCCTGCTTCAAAATTGCCTGTTTCCCTTACCCAAATGAGTTAGGGAGACATGATCAGATTTAACTATTTGCATTTGGTCAGATGAACCTCAGCCCGTGATCCCAAATTTCTAGTAAAGCTACTGATATTACCGCTGATGAAGGTGTAAACTGAATGAGACTCTAAAGCAGTGCTTCCATAATATTCAGAACCACTGAAATTGGGTCTGCACGGTCAGGAAAGTCACGGGCCCATTTTGGCATATTGTCCTGGGGAGTCTCATGAATAACTGGAAGTCTAGAAAATGGGACCTTTAAGAAAATGTGGGAAATGGAGTTTGGCTTAGTGTAGCAAAGAGAAGAATGAGGGAAAATACAAAATCATATTGTGTGTATTTCTTGGATTTGCAGAGAGACAAACCAACTTGTGTTCATGTCCACTGGGAATAGAGCAGGAAATAAAAAGTTAAAACTTCAGTGAGGAAAATTTATGCTATATATTAGAGAAAATTCTAAGAGAAGGGATCCTTAAGTGAAGGAAGAAATTTCTGAAGGAGAATATGGAACCTTTTAAGTAAAAAATTTTTCAAATTTCAGAGCAGTATTCACTGGGCACATTTTTAAGTTAGGACACGAAGACCTTCAAGGTTCCTTTTTCCTTCATTCCCTTACTTTTCTGTAGTTTTTTTCTTTTCTTTCACTAATCTCCCTTTCCCTTTCCCTCTCTCTCTCTCTCCCTCTCCCTTTCCCTCTCTCTCTCCCTCTCTCTCTCTCTCTCTCCCTCTCCCTCTCTCTTACCAAGTGGGTTGTATTGGAGAGGAGAAACTCACAGCCTCTAACAGTGGCCTCAGTTTTATTTTTATGTCTGGATTCCAAACAAGTAAATTCTTTCTATATCACTTGAAGTTTCTTAGGTGACTCTCAGTTTTATGTCTTTGTGGCTGGCCTCAGAGAAACAAGTTACAAGTGAAGAAATTTCTATGCATTCTACCCTTTGAAAAGAAAATGAAACAGGCAGGAACTAGCTAGATAAGAGAAACATGCATCATTCACAGAATAATCCTTTCAGTCTGAAACTCTGCTGAACATAGGGGACCACCTCAGAGGAGCACGTGGAAGAAGAGAATGCCTTCAGAAAGCCCCGTGGTACCTGTCCTGCTACCTGCCAGATTAGCTTTCAAAAACACCATGTCTGACAGCCTGCAAAAGGACAAGCTGGGGATTTATTTCTGCCTATAACTTTTTATCATATTTCACTTTACGAAGAAGAATGATTTCCACGGTCTGGGATTTCTTCATTGCTTCTGCAGGGCAATGGCTGCTAAGCAGGCTACTAGCCTATATTTAAATACTATATAGTTAAAATCAGCAATATTAAATTTTTGAAGAAGATTATAAATAAGATGGGAAAAAAGCCTTAGAATCCTTATTTTCCTATACCCCATGGAAATAAGAAAGGGATTAAAAATATGACAGAACAAAAGGAAAAATAATTTAGCACATTATCCCATTACTTTTCAGATCATCACTGAATTTGTGTCATTTGAATAATTTTGTCTTTTGTGCTTACTATTAAAAAAACCCTGAAAAAAAATCCCCAGTGTTTCTACTGAAATTGCGTTAAGCTGATCTTCCCCCCTCCCCATTCCTCCGTTCAGCAGTTAAAGACATATTTGGTTGCCTGTTAAATGGATCATACATTTGGCTTCTTTACAAATAGTAGATAGTATTTTCCTATGCATTAGACTTTGTTTAGTGGGAAAAAGCCCATTGTAATGTTCCCATGTTCTTTCTGAAGATCACTACTTTCTTTTTTTCCTCCCTGTAAGAAAGACTACTTTTAAAAAAATCCAGGATTGATAGACTGCAGTCCAGAGGTTAAAACCCCATGTTATTCAGAGACTTTTCAGAAAGGAAATCCCACTGTATTTTAAAGGCAACAAAAATTGCTTTATAATGGCCATCTGTGTTCATTTTTAAATATAACAACATGTATCAAGAATGTGTCTTTGGCTTATTTATGAACCTGAACTCTAATTCACTGTTCAACTAAGAATTCCATAGCACATAAGGAATGCAATGTCAGTCTAGGAGGTAACATGCACAGAGTAATATAAGTATTTGCCCCAAAGTATCCCTTTGATCACACAGTATCAAAAATTACACACAGCAAACTTCCACACTAAATATAATTTGAGCTCCAACAATCCCAGCAGTAAAACAGAGGAACAGGTAGATTTTTGTGGATAAGCCCTTCAATGAATCTACTTCTGAGACTTGAAATATGTTCCTGTTGCCTGCCCCTCCCACAGCAATGCCAGTGTTTAAATCTGTCTTTTCCAGAAACTTGTCCAGACTCTTTCTACCATGTCTCCTTTTGTATTAAAGTATCTCCTACACATTTTTTTGGTACTACTAATAGCAACTAGAAACATTATTGTCTGCGTGTCAAATGAGATCAAATCACAAATTAAGAAGAGCTGCCAAGGCTCAACTCATTTTAAATCACAAGTAGTGGTAATGGGCAATCCTGACGGCTCAGAGGAGTTTGCAGCCATAATGCTGCTATCTCCTTTGGCACCACGACCACTGTTAGGATGGCTACATTTATTTTCCTGGGTGGGACTTCCTGATGCTATAGCCCACTGAAGGGTCCAGAATCTCTGATGTAGCAGATGTTGGTAGTAACTCAATGAATGCTAAGTGGGTGGTGCCTAAAGGACTGAGAACAGAACAGAAATCAGAATACAAGCCATTTCTCTCCCCTTGGTGAGCTCAGCCATCCTGTCAGCATTGGGAAGAAGTGTGTTGCTTCTTCAGTTGCTTTCTTTTGGTCTTTGCATTTTGCATTTCTTTCCACAGAGCAACACAGATGCTACAGGAAAAATGAAGAGGTGTTTATCTTGTTTCATACCTTTGTGTCACTCTTCTGGGAGCTGGAAAGAGAGAGTCCTTACCCCACCAAAATTAGAGGAGCCAAGGTGTGAAGCTCTCTTCCATCTCTTACTTCACTCCTCTAATATCTATGGCTTCTGTGGATTTGTCCTCAGCAATATATTTCCTTCACCTCAAAATGCAAGAGGCTCTGGATGCTCCCACAGACACGTTTGCAGATGCCTAGGAAAAACATAGAACCATATGGTTGTAAGCATACCCAGAATTAGGCAGAATTTGAAGAGGATTTGAGGCTGATTTTGAGGACTAAATTTTTGAATGTAGCTATTTACAGATTTGAAGAAAGGAAAAATCTATTCATTTGAAATGTGGAAAACTTTCGGCAAAAATCTTTTCCTCTAGTCTTAGATAAAGACTACAAAGCCAAACACATAAGTTTGTGTTTGTAGGCTAACAGCCTACTAACATAACATAAATGTTATTTACCGAGACACCTGTTTTGGCTTATATGACTTTGTTCATGGCTTTAGATGCAGCTGTACATCCAATTACCATTAAGATTCCCGGCCTTTCTTCCCTCTGCAAAACTGCAGGAAAAGAGAAAGGAAGATCCCAGAAGCTTCAATTTATTTTAACAGCAAGTTAGATGAATTTTCTCTTTCTTCTATATATAGCTTTAAATATCATTCTCTTTGTTACCAGCTACTCCTGTAGCAGTATTGTTTGTCTCTTGTAAGTACATTTCAACTGTGTCTTCATAACACTTAGTGGAAGATGAAAAATGCTTGGGCTGTGGGGAATACTGACATTCAAGATAAAATTACCTCTGCAAGGGCTATTGAGAAATAAACCCAAACTTTTCCCAATTGGTAAAAATATATTAAATAAAGATCCCTCAGTACATTAAACACACTTTATTTTCCACAATATTTTTGTTTACTCTTTGCCAAAACCACAGTGATACGAATTACTGGGAAAACGGTTAACACCATTGCGTTATGTTGTAAAGAAATCCCAACTCAGATAAGAACACCTGGCACATTGCATGCCACATCCCACTTGTGTTCAATGGCTACTAGGAAAAATCCACCACATGGTTTGGAAAATAGAAAGTGTGAGTGTGAGCACCATGCACAGAGGCAAGAAACCCTTTTGACTTTCTGACTGAAAATCTTTTACTGTAAAGCAATGGGCTCCTTGTGCCCCAAACCTCAGCCAAAAATTCACAGAAGGGGAATGAAACATGGCTTCATGAAAAGAAAAAAACCAAAATAACCCCATGAAAAATGTGGGAGGGGTTTCAAACTTTTTCTAAGTGGTACAGTACTGCTCTGTGCCAAATATCCCCTTCTTCAAGAGTTTGATATAGAATATGAAGCTTACTGCCTCTGTCTACCGTTTTTTAAAGGAATACAACTAGCAGTGGTCAAAAGGCCATTGACTGACTTTTTCATCCTCTTTTTTTTGGGGGGGGGGATGGGAGTGACAGGCATAGTCATCAAAAAATGGAGGTGCCATAGGTCTGTTGGGAGACAAGCTATTAAATGAGCTGAAGAAAGGAGGTATTAACCCAGTATTAAGCCCAGAAAGACTGTGATTTGTAACAAAAATTACAATTTTTCCCAAATAGTTCTTTTTCTGCAAAGTATTCACATAGTGATATGATCAATTATAAGAAGCAAGGAAAGAAGAACTTAGAACTCCTGTTTTCTAAGTTACTCAGGGAAAAAAACCCCCTAGCTCTATCCAAGGTTTCACTGTCCACTTGTTTCCTGTTAAGCATAGTCTTATCATTTTTAAGAGCAGGTTCTTCTGTTCTTTTGAAAGATGAATAAAGTTCTGTTCTAGCAAAAGGAAATAACTTTGGAATAAGACCAAGTGCTGACAATTTCAAGCTAAAAAGAAATAATTTGAATAAAAACGAGATGGTTGTAGAAGCAGAGTTACCAATTTAGCCATATTATGCATTAATGGAAATTACAATTAATGGAAATTAACTTGAGAAAAATATGCAAGGAAAATCTGTTTAAATCAGATGGAGCAAGGGAAGGAAAAATCAATAATTTTTTTCTAAAAAGAAATGTAGTCTTGGGCTTGACTAGCCAGAGATGTGACCTTTAGTGGCCTTCAATGATGTTTTATTAAGAGGTGATGCCTGGTTCTATTTTTCCATGTCCAAAAAACAAATGAATTATCATTGCATTTCACAAATAAGAAGGTATCTGAAATGCTGCCAATAGTTCGTCAAGCAGCATCTCAGCAAAAAAGTTAGGAAACATCACTGACATAAAACCAAAAAAGAAAGTGAATACTTAAGAATTCTATGGATAAAAGTACAAGATAAATATCTTGACACAGACTAGAGCCATATTTTAGAGATTGTTGGACTGAAACATGACAAAGAGAAAAAGGGTGGTCTTGGCACTTGCAAAACAGCTAAGCTAAAACCAGCACAGAGGGCAGAGACATTACCATTGCTGAACTTAAAAAATAAAATGGAATTCTGATTCTAGTATGGTGAGTTCTTCACAGGAAACAGGGGAAATATCAACTGCTTTTTGTTTTTCATGCAAGCAATGCTTAACACTTTCTTTTTATCTTTTTTCTTACTTTTTTTTTTTTCCTGGTATTGTTTGTTTATTTGTTTGTTTTGTTTCAAATGATTGTGACCTAATAACTGATAGGGAAGTAAAATGTCAATGTGTACATTAAGATGAGAAAAGGTAAGGCTCTGAGAGACACATCCATTCATCTCTAGGCTGGTAGAAGCTGACCATGATGGCAATGATGATATCCCATGAAACGTGCTCTTTTGTTCTTAATGAGCACCATACTTTATTGATTCACAGTGAAATTGCTCTGAGATGAATCAAAATACCAGCTGCCCCATTTATTGAGCTGTGAAATATTTCTATTCGCTGTGCAGCTGTGTGAACCTGAACTAATCTAAAGGGCAGATCATCTAGAAGAGAGCTCAAAATAGTTTTATTGCAGGCAGTTTGCCTAAGTATTAAATATACGCTGCTCACACAGGATTCTGAGCAAGGAAGGAAATACTGAAGGAAAAGGAATGCTGCGTACTAGATAATGCACAGATTGCTGCATATTTGTTATAGAAGCATGGAGATTACAGAGAGCTATTAAACACATCCAGTTTTGACAAGTGCAAAGAAATCCCATAGCCAAATATTCTGCCATGGTGCTCTCCACCTCGCATGTGGTACCTAGCATTGTGCAAAACTAGAAGACTGGGTGATGATTCAAGCCTTCCTGACAAAAACATGTGCCTCCAGTGAGTGTTATCTCTGTGAGAGGTCAGAAGGGAACAGAATAGCCTACTAGTTTGTTTTTTGACAGATGGCAAATGATAAAGCACCGTTAAAATCAGCCAACCAGCCTCAAGTTTTCATTTCAGTGCCAGCGCATATGTATGTTGCTCAGGGAATTATGCTCTAATTAACCTAAAGCATGTAGTATTGCTCTTTTACACATAATGGGAGGATTAAGTGAGTGCAGCAGATTTTATGGTCATTATCAAAATACCCCTGGTAATACGAATTGTAGAAAAATATAGAAATACTCTAAGAGAGGAACTGAAATCTCTCTTCTCGGTAACATTTTTTTCATGCCGCATTTTGAAATTTTTGGCAAAAATAAGGACGCTCAAGGCAGTATGTGATTCAGCAAATTCTGAAGCCACTTTTCTGTGGTGAATAGCTGAACTCTATTTAGTTACAAACTGAGTCATGTGGCTTGACAGAAAGGAAAAGCCAATGGGAAAGAAATTCATTTAGTTACATCTTTAAAGAGCATGGCTATAACATGCAATATGAAAAAAAAGAGGAATTTCAGAAAGACTGAAAATACTTGCAGCACTATTTTGGGAGCTTCCAGTAATTTAAAGAAAAAATCTCTCAGTTTGGCTAGTACTCATGAAGTAGTAGTTTTGAAGATTGTAATCCATCACATCCAGTTTTTAGGGGTTATTCTAATAATTTATGTGTAGAAAACTCTGGGATTTGGCATGTACAAAGCCAAGTGGAAAAGGGGGTGTGTGCATTCTTTGCCCTCTGTTTAGTACAACCCCTGGTTAAAGCACTTCTGTAACTATCTGACTCTCCAACCATTACCAGTTTCACACTTGATAAGTCCTTCAAAAATACAAAATACTTCTGGCACTCTTGAGAGAACAGAATAGATTGATAACATATTTTGAAAACAAATGATAATGTTATGGAATATGAAGAGGATATGAGCTGGTTAAAGAAAAACTAGAGTTGCCCCTTGGATAGAAAGGAAAGGAGTGGATGTGAATGTGAGATGGGAGGAAGAAGAAAAGAGACAAAGCAATACTGATGGTCCCTGTTCTGAGAAGAGAATAAGGAATGCTGCTGCTGGGGAGAAAAGGGTTTGGACAAGATGACCCAGCAAATAAAATGTATGGTATGACTTAACAAACCAACTGAGTTGACAAAATGTTCTGTTCTGGTCTTAATGGAAGAAGGAGAGTGACAGTGCCCCTGACAGATGACCTTAGCACTGGGCAGGAGGTTTTGGGGGCCTGAGCAGGACTGTAGTCCAGAGAAAAAGAAAGGTATGAGGGAAGACAGGATGAAATATCACAAAGAGTTACTCGTAAGAGGGTGCTTGGCACAGAGAGAGAACAGTTAGTATGAAATAAGCAGTAGCCCTGCCAGGAGGAAAATGTAGAGGGACAGGAAGATGGCAGATAGGACACAGTGACAAAATAAAAGGAGGCAAGGTATTAGTTCACAATAAGCTTAACTGACAATAGCTGTTGAAATGTGCTTCCTTGCTGCTGCAGCTTCCCTGTGCTTTTTAAATACTTCCTTTTTCTGCTGGCTAAAAGTAGTAATGCTTTCAGTTGTGCAGACAGAGGAGATTGTGAAAAACCTGATTATTTGCTGTCTGTGTGGATCTTAGTAAAGCTTTTCTGCAGCTTGGCTTAATGTAGTCATGTTTTCATGGCTGATGCATAGTTAGAATCTGTTGATAATACTTGAAGTCCTGCAAGGAATACAAGGTCCTGGTGCACTTAGTTAAAGATATTATTTGAGCACTGCACCTCAAAAAGAAGGATCAGTGTGATCCACAATTATGCCAAGAATGGTCAAGCAGGAAAAACCAAGACATGAATACATATAAAAATGCATAAATACAGTGTTTTCTTTGATGACATATTTCTGTGGGGGAAAAAAGAAAACAACCAAAATTAAAAGCATTTATACAAAAATGTCTGCAAATAGGACTGAATTTGTGATTGAATAATAACCATATGAAATTTGAGGAACTATTCAGAGACTGATTATGTAATGTTAATTTATGGAAAAAAGATTTCTCATTATTGATAAAATTAAGTTGGCTTGAATTTATTTCCATCTCTGAAAATAATGATTAGATTCAAATACTTCTCAAAGCAAAGTTAAGGCTGCTATGGCAATGAATCCAACAATATGGATCAGTCTGTATTCATAAGATCAAATGCATTTACATTCTTAAACAGTCACTTACAGTATTATTTTAAAATATTGCAACAGTCTGTATATTCCGAGCTAGGCCAAGAGTTGTTTGGGAGAGGGCTGACTGTCCTAGGTCTAAACCACACTGATTTAATGCTATATATAAGATAATCCAGTGACTGGGTAAACATCCAATTTACCTGTAGGGATATATCACCTTCATCATTAGTGACATTCCAAAGAATCTTCTTTCACATGCTCAGAAAAAAAAAGGCATAAATAAGAGATATTCCATAGTGCAACTCTTCTCAGTGCCTTTTAACTATGTAGTCCTCATTGCAGTCTTAATTTGCAAAACATTTGTGGTCATGTTCAATATTTAGCTTTGAGAAAGTGTAACTGTACAACCATATGCTTTGCTGGATCTAGGCATTCGTCAGCTGATAACTTCATGAAATGGTATTAGCAAACAACATGCTACCACAGTAGAGTTTCAACAGGGAAAAACCCCAAACCCATCTATATATATTATTTTAAAGTTTTCCCATTAAAAATATCCTTGGGAAAATTTAGCATTTAAGATATGGTATTTTAAATATTTTAAATTTTAAATTTTCTGTCTTTTAGGAATAATGGAACTAAGGTAATTCCAATAATAAATTCCATTTGCTATACAGGCTTTCCTTAAAAAATAATTTCTAAGGAAGGATGGAAAGAACAAATGTAACAGAAAAACATGATTTGCTTATCCCCAGAGTTCTAATTTCCTAGTCTTTTTTTCTGAGTATACATAACAGCATGTATCAGGAAAAAAGAGAAACAGAGACAGAGAAGAAATAAACTAATTGCATGAGGGAATATGAGTGAAATAAAGTAGCTTTTGGGTAGTTTGGTACATGACATGAAATACTTAGGATTCAGAACTAAATAAAAGTCAAAAATGCTACAAAAAGCCACAAAATGAGTGGCAAACCCTAAGTGAATGAACATGATTTTATGACATGGGAATGTGCAAACTGCATCCAAGAGCCGTGCAAATCCTGCCTGTTGACCATCAGTCCAAATAACAGGATCAATGCTTGTGGCACAGGGGCGGCTCATTGCAGGCAGAAATGTCTCTGCTGTAATAATGACCATGAAACTACTCCTTCATCAGTACAGCAAATTCCTGAGGATAAAATTATTTAAGGCAAGAGCTCCCAGCCCCACCTGGGAGATCTTTAACTGCATATCACTTAAATCCTGCAGGAATGCAGAAATTCAACCAGTGTCTACATTTGTATTTCCGTGTTCAAAGCCAACAACGACAGGGATGGTGGGATGTGGAATGGGAGGGTGGGAGTGAACGTCTTCCTCTGTGGGCTGTGCAGGAGGTGCGGAGTTTGGTGCCTTGGTTTGTGGGAGTTGGGCAAATGGGGGAGGGATGCAGATTATCGAAAACAGTGTTTGGGGGAGGTAAGATGTGTGGTAACAGGAGGGACAAAAGGATGTTTCTATTCTATGATTCTATGTTTGCAGCTGAGAGAAATGTAGCTGCGAGAAGCAGGGTGATGTGTGGGTGTGAAAGGTGGTGGACCTTGGCGGTAGAAAATTCTTCATGCAATCTTGTCCTGTCAACCAGAGCCTTTTCCGGTTGGGAGAAACAGCATTAGGGATGTCTTCATGCACATCAGAAAAGGTTTTTAAACTCTCTGCCTCTCTTAAAAGTTTGTGCATTCTTCAGCCATTTTGCACCATCAGGGTTTAATCAAGAGTTGGAGTTGTGTTTTGAAATGTACAGCAATTCCTTATGTTCCTTACATACAAAGACTTTTAATTTTCTACAGCACGGAGTCTGGTGTTCATTTAAGAATTATGCATGGCAAAAACAAAGAAGGAAAAAAGGTAACTTTGGCTTCAGCTATATCTGGTTTTTTGAAGCCTGAAGATTGCTTCAATATGAACAGCTATTTTATGTTTATAAATAGAAGCATATGAAATATGTTTTAAAAGGAAAATCATAAATTACCTACTATTTAGCGCTTTTGATCTTTTAATTAATTGATCCCCTAATTATTGAAAACTGTAGCAGAACAAATGATAAACAAGTTGGTTTGAGTATTTTTTGATAGATTTTAGTACACAGCACTATGTGTATGCAGGAAAGCATTCAACAGGATTATACAATATATTGCTTTTTAAATACAACACAGCTCTAAAGATTAATGCTTTCTGAATAACCAAGTAAATATTTTGGAACTTTCATTCTGTTGTGCCATTAATCTGTGGATTAAAGTCCCTACCAGTGTACAGAATAAAGTACAATGACATCAAAAGAATATCTCATAAAAACTGGGTTAGAGATGAAGGGAAAGCCTGAGAGATAAACTTTAGGTTATGATTCCAGCTCACATTACATATTAAACACAGCAGTTAAGAGCTATTATTTTCAAACACATTTAGAGACCCAGTTAAATGTATTGCATAGGCTTTAATTTTATCTGTTCTTTCTTTAGGCAAAATATATCCTTCTATACATGAAATTAGTCTTATTTTAATAAGATAACATTAATCCTTCTTAACTTCCCATGAGATTATCCTTCAACAGCTTTCTTTGAGATCATCCCCTCTTTCTCTTTAGTATATACATAAATCAGAGCCATTTACAGGATGAGAGATCAACAGCACAGGAAACATGATGGTGGCCATTGTATGTGGTTGTATTTCCCATGTTCACAGCTTTGCAACAGGAGAAAACAAACTCAGGGAAGAACAACGGAATTCTGAGGAAATCACCACAAGTTTTAGCACTTCCTTAGAAAACATTGTGAAGAACTCAGCTGCCAGAAGGCATTCTTTCTTGCAAGAAATGAATTGTGTATCAGGCTAAGGATACAGACAACCAGGTTCTGATATGAGTCATTTGGTGACATCTTTAGCGAAAACCTACTCCAGAAGCCAAGCTATAAGGGATTAATTTTTCTTTCTTTTTAACTGGCATTCTTTGTCGTGGCATCTCATTCAAGGAGTTTTGCCCATTATGAAAAACCACTAAAGGCATTGAAACCTGGCACAAATTGAGCTCTTTTATTTTTTTTAAAGGTTTACATCCACCAACTCTTTTTTGTTATTGTAAATAAGCTGGCATTTTCATGTTAACCAGAAAATCCATTTTATTTCTAGTCTAGTCTTTGCTTTATAATGAACCAAATGCATGAGTGTCTGCATGAACACATTTAAGTGAGAGGTGCTACTATGACTCACTCCACCATTGTAGAAAGAAAATATTTCTCTGAGCTGATTATGAAAAATCAAAATTACTAGAAAGATAATATTCAAGAGAACTCATGGATTGTGCAATGAATGCTACAAGTTGAACTGTGTATTTGCAGCAGATCCAAAACTATTTTAATAAATGCCATTGGCAACACTTCTGCTGTTGTTGGTTGAGACTTCCTGAAGGCCGGTACCCTGTCAACAAGAAGAAAACACAGTCTGAGACACTTCAAAACTTGTCCCCACCCACTCCATTACATCTGGAACTAATCAAGATGCTGAAAGTTGCAGCTTTTTCCGCTTTCAATGAACCTAAACAAGAAGGTCAAGCTTCAGGCCCTGCCAGCTGATTGCCTCAGCCCGGCCATGCAGCCCTCACACCCTCTTGCTGATTCTCCTGCTCACCTGTGCATAGAAGCATCACTTTTACCAGCTGCATGCCAGCCTCTGGATTGCTGACAGAGCCCCCTTCACATTCAGTAGATGTGGATTCAAAAACCCTTTCATGCTGAGCAGGGAGATCACAGTACATATCTGGTTCATGGATAGATGCCTACCCACTAAACACCTGCAGAAAAATGGGGAAATCTTCCTTCATAAAAAACCCAACAAAACAAAACAAAAAACCCAAACCAACCAACCAAAATAAAAACCCCCAACTCTAAAACCCCAAACAAAACCAGAAAGAAAGATGCAGCTGTCACCATATTTTTGCAGGAACAATTTCTGTCACCATGTCACATGTTTCTGTTACTCCAGCCATGCCAAGCCCCTGCTGATGATGTATTAGCTAAATATGAGTTTCTAGACACTTGTGCCACATGCAGTGACCCATGGTCCTTGACCACTCATTGCCCAGTGTTGCTTTCCCACCCTGCTGGGATCAGCTCTCCCGAGAGGTGCTTGGTTGTATCCACATTGTAAGGATCTGCCTCATACTGACCTTGTCTTTTCTGCTGGAAAGCATATGAAGTACAACTTTTCATTTGACCCTGAAAAACCTGCATGCCATCATTTCAATCTAGAGATGGCTTCTTTAAAAACTGTTAGCAAAATACTGCTCTCCGATTTGGTCCTTTCCTTTTGAAACCAGAGCATTTACATGTGAAGCTTTGGGAATTCATTGCTTTCTCATTACACTTAGGATTTACCGTTCCCTGTAGCTCAGCAACCAGAGCAAGTAAACGCCTTCAGTTTTTCAGTTTCAGTCATTATTCTGACAAACCTGGAATAAGACTTCATCAGAAATGATCTTTCTAGCATTTACCTTCAACTAGTAAATGATAAATATTTTTCAAGAAGTATTAGTTCATATTTCCCAAAAGTCCTTCAGTTTTGCTCTCTGTGAATGGAAAACCAGTAAATCCATGATACATTTTCCCTAGACAACAGTAACTGTCACGCTGATAAAGCATCACAAAATTAGTGTCTGCTAGGCATAGGCAAAAACATGGAAATACAGTATTCAAATGGGAAATTGCTGTGGCCCGTCATCAACACTAAACAGACCCATTCTATCTAAATTCCTTTCAGTGATTCTTATTATGAGACTAAGTTTTTGGGTACAAAATACTTGAAAGTGTTTTTTTTCCCCCCCCATTAATATGCCAAAAAGCTGCATCTAGCTATCTTGTTGTTATGCAGTCTACGTTGCCTATCTTTAGAATTTATGCACGATCAAAAAGCTTTCTGGTAGAGATTTATGCCATTGTCTTTTCCACCAACCTCTTCCCATCTCATTTTTCATGAAGATAACTTACAGTGGCCAAAGAGCCCTTCTGCCAACATAGCTTAAAACGTTGCCTTGGACAGGCACTGAAATGATGCACCAAGAACAGGACTTTTATTTTGCCCACATATAATGCAGCTGTATTCAAGACTTCAGAATAAGAATGTTGAAGAATTTATCTTTTTTTTTCCCCATGGGTCACAAGAGAAAAGTGAGCTATAGATGCAGGCACACCATATATTTCTATAATCTATAAGATTACATATCTCATTTATTTCAAGATTATTGTTCTTTCTTTGTTGTTTTCTAAGAGTTTTGACCCAATGGCATTTCTAGTACCATGCTGATATTCTGGAAATTGCTTTGCCCTTACATTTGTTTGATTTGAATTACAGTTTTGCATGGTCACAGTGCATAAATCTAGTTGTTATGCAGTCTATGTTGCCTATCTTTAGAATTTATGCAAGATCAAAAAGCTTTCTGGTAGACATTTATGCACCTACTGATTTCAGGGACACTTAGAGTGTCCGTAGAAAGTTGGAAGTATTTAGAGAGAGAAAGTTAAATGTGCTAAAAATTGCTCACAAAAACAAAATCAAGAAAGCAAAAAAGTCTGGTGTAGAACATAACAGTCAGTAATAATAGTTATGAATTAAGAGTTTGGTAGCTGGATGACAGCTTCAAGAGTCAGCAAATGAAGTTCAGGAAAACCTACCTTAGAGCTGATACTCATGATTAGAACAAAATTCTGTTACTTTAATGACTTTAGACTAAATCCTCAAAGTAGTTCTTGTGTAAAGATTAATTTCAGTTAACATATAAGTCATTTGCCTTGACTTGCTGTACATAAAGAGGGGAGAAGTGGGCTTATTTAGCATGCTATTCACGTGACCCTTTTTGCTATTTACCTTAGCACAAGATTAATTGGACCTTAATAAAGTCCTCCTCCTTCCTCACCCGTCACTGTGGAGCTGCTTGAATCTCTAGCTTATACCTAAGTGTCTTTAGGACTTTCAGACTAGGTCTTTGAAATCAGTGCTGAGAGCCAGCTCCTGATCTCACTAGCGTTTTTGTGTCTTAAAGATTTCTTAAAAACTTCAATGGATTTATTGAGATATATAAACAGGGGCAGAATCTGGAATGTCTGTCAACCCCAAAATAGGTTAATGTATACATCTCCATCAGCAAATGAACAGGAACAGGGTAGATTGGAGTCCTTGCACACGTTCATCTGTATTGTTAAGTTCTCAGCAAATTCAGAATAGTTTGTCCTGTGCCAGCTGGAGAAAGTTCTGCGAATCATCTGAGGTATGGAGTAAGGCCAGAAATCATCCCAAAAAATGTATGGAGAAAGCATCTTTCCAGGGGGAGAGAAAGTTTATATGGTGTTTGTGCTATGCTATTGGTCCTCAGAGTCAGAAATCTGCCCTTTTTCAGTAGCAAATGGGTCAATATTGATGGAAATTCCAGGACTCAAACTCTTGACAGGCAAAATGTTAGTGCTGCCTTATAGAGCTCAAGGTAAATGGCAGCATCTGGCAACTAATGGTAGTGGAGGTGGTCTCCCCTAAATTCTTTACTCAGTTCCTAGTTAATACTGCAAACATAGGTCACTGAATACTTCCACCTTCCCAGGTATTTGTAGTAACTAATCCTGAACCCATTTAGCTCAGTAAGTTGTGGAATACTGTTAAGGGGTTTATTAAAATTACTGTTATTGAAATCTATTTCCTCAAGCATGTTTGAAGGGAAAAGATTTATCCACTAGATGTATCTTTCCCTTTGGCTTTGTAGAGAATAGATAGCTATATATTTAGTCCATTCTCATGAGTAATTGTTTAATCAATTTCTACACATTCTGCGCATTCCTAATCTCCACCATAATTTCTTTTCCTGCTTTGAGTGCAAGCTACTGAATAACTGTGACTATATATGGTGTAGATAAACATTAAGCTGCAAAGGGTTGAAGTTTGCAAGTTTCGCACTGACAGAATTCGAAGCTCTGACAATCACTTATTGAAAGAAATATTTTTCCAAAGCAGTCTACAAATTTTAAAATATTCTTCCTGCAGAGATTTTTTTTTTTATACTTATGGCAACATCATCCAAGGACAAACTGTGGAGGACACCTTTTAATTCAGAAAGCTGGAAAAAACGAAAGTGTTATTAAGCATATGCTTCCAGGTAAATCTGAAGGTTTCCTTCAGAAAGATATAACCAGTCACACACTTAATGTTACAACTGACTTTAATGGTACAAGTTTAACTGGATTAGTGTTCCCTTATGCTTCCCCCTCTTCTCTCAGTGTCAATAGTCTCTTCTTATGGTGGTCCTGCCACATTGCTCAGCAGTAGAGTTTCAGAGACTTATACATGAATTTTCCAGTGGAGGAGAAATTAAGGCCTTAGTGTGAACAGACTTTAAACCTGGCTTGTTCTGTCACCACACACACACACACCCACACCAGGTAGCCATAAAAATGTGGACCAAAATCAACAGGAAGTGAGCGTCCCTCCCAGGAATAATGTCATTACAAAAACTCCTGATATGCAGAGAATCTCTTAGATCTGAGCATTTACTCACATTTTAAGGAAGGAAAGAAACTTCCCTCCCTCTTGCAAAGCACGTTTCCAAAGGCTGCAGTCGCAGCCAGAGTACAACTTCACGTAAGACTCATGGGTCAATGTTTTCTCCCAGCTCTGAGGTTTTATTTGCAGGCTATGTGAAATCATGCCACCTACTGCCACCTGACAAACATAATTTGTTTAGCTGCAATGCAATGTGGTGATTATCTTTTTACAAAGTCCTCATATTTGTAGATTCATGACCTTAATTTTGAGAAGAAAGGGAATTTTTCAAGCCATATTAAAATAAACACTCTTCATTAACTTATGTTTCAAGACAACTCCTGATTAAATTGTCACACACAAAGTCATAATGCATAAATTCACGCTTTTATTCTAATGAAGTTAAAAGAGATTCTTCACAAAAAAAAATATGCAGCATCAAATCTTAACAATCTGACTGGAGTTTTGGAAATATATTATGATTTAGATGTTAACTTTTCAGACTGAGAAAAGGGAAACATGACTTACCCACAGGCCAGTATGTCAGTATTTTCAGCAGTACTTAAATCACATGTTTAATGAAGTGATCTAGCTATAAGAAACAAGTAAGAAGTTACCAGCAAATAATCTTTAAATTTATAAGATCATAAGCATGTATATAAATCCTCCTTTATTATTTACTAATTAAAGGGGACTATAACTTCATCTTTAATAATTCATAGTATTTATTACTTTGTGTTACACTCCTTTCATTCTGAATCTATAATAGGGGAACTTTTAAAAATTAATTTTGGACATTTATGACCAAATTTTTAAACTTGATACATAAAATTCTGGTGTACGTCCATACCAAAGACTGAAGACTTAAATGCATGCCTGGAGTACTTGCAGTAATACTGTACATGGTTTCATAATTTATAATCATTTCAATAATCATGGTTGGAGTAATGCATTACACTTCCACCATAATTCTAATTGTAGCTTCACATGTTCTGAAGCACAAATATTAAGTCTGCCAAATAATATATGCCAGTCCTGAAAATATTTATTTTACAAATCAGGCCTGATTGAAAAAAAATGCAAATGGATTTCTATTTAGAACCATGATTTTACTAAAACCAAATAATATACTAGTGTCCTTTTATTCAGGAGGTGAATATGAATAATGTGCATGCACAAGACTCAGAGGAATTGAGTTCACTTCCAGCTTTTACAATGGGAAATTTAAACCCAAATAACTTTCTGAGAGACACTGGCCCACTATCCTGAGCAGAAGTGGACTCTATTTGATGCTCTTTATTTAGCACAAATTTTGATTGAAACAAATAGCAGGACACAGATTTTCAGCATCCTAGCTGAAAAGGGCTAGTCACCAGGGCTTTTTTTAACCTATTCCATTGTGTTTAAAATAACCCAACAGCACCTGACAGGATGAGCAAAACATTATTTTGGTAATGAGTCTGGAGGTAGGAATGGGGCTTCAGTTTCTCTGCTTTATTTATGTATTTGTTTACAAATGGAAGAAACATGAGGAAAGGAAGACATGAAAATAAAAAGAGTAAGAACTTGNCCTTCCCTTCCCTTCCCTTCCCTTCCCTTCCCCTTCCTCCCCTGCCCTGCCCTCCCTTCCCCTGCCCTGCCCTTGCCCTTGTCCTTGCCCTTGCCCTTCCATTCCCTAAAATCTCAAAAATTTTCAAAAATCAACTTGTAATATAAAACACATAATGGTTATGTTCCTTGATGATCCTTGTAGGTTTATATTTGCTTTTCTAAGCCACAAGGTGTTAGAGTTTTCCAGTATTTGTAAAAGGAAGTTTCACTGATAGGGCAGCAAAACCCAGTAACCATTTTGCCAAATCAGATCCATTGTGAGGTTTGCTTGACATTAATTTTATTTCATAGGTGTTCTGGTGGCATGAGGCAATTTCACACACATTATGGAATTTTAATTTGTTTATGAAAGATATTACAGAGAGCTGTATCTTAGAAAGCTGTATCTAGTTATTTTTGCTCTGAGAGGGTAAGCTGGAGTTTGGGCGTGGCTTTGACTCACATTACATGATCTGTCATATTTTTCTAAAATACGTGTCTTTTAGCTGCTGACATGGTTTTTGTTCTTCCTCCTTCTGAGTTGAAAAGTAAAATATTCATTAAATAATTCATAGTAACAGATCCTTACCATGTATCTAGCTTATTCAGCACAAAGGTCTTGAAGGGTATTTCACTAAAAGGCAACGCACTCAAGAATGGAATTTCAACCTCTTTAATTAACCGTAGCATTGTTAGTTCCAGAAGAAACCACAGAAAGATCCAGAGGCGGACTTGACATACTCACGAGTTTTATCTTTATCAATCTTGAAGACACAGCAAGAGCAAGGGCCTCCAGGCTGTGCTCCACTGGAATCTCTGAACCCTTTTCTCCCAGATGCTGATAAGAACGCTGCAGAAGCCTGCTTGCTAGTACTCTCTATGAGGCACCCTTTCAGTTAAAGCCTTTTCTTAAAAAGAGATTTTGGGATTTATTTTTGTTTTGATTCAGAGGGCTACCTGTCATACATATATAAATATACAAAAAATTACAAATAACTTTTCAACTGAATAAAATATTTTAAAAAGGGATGTCTACATGCCAATAAAAACAGACTTTTAAATTTGAATATCAGTTTTATAAAACATATAATCAATTTTGCTGATCATAATCTACTAAAGAAAAAGATGATAAGTGGTTTTGACAAAAACATATTTCATCACTATTACTTTTAAACCAATGTCCAAATATCAGAGACCACAAACTGTACACAGAGTGAAAAAAAAGCACTATAATGTTTCCTAAATATATTTCCCATCTAAAAGCACTCTGGCTCTCCTTGGAGAATTGTAAAGTTGCAGTTGAACTTGGTGGCAATTTCTATTTTTTCTAAACTGCCCTACCCATCTCTGGGATATAACAGGAAATAGTTGGAAAATGAGAAAGAAAAAAAAAGTCAGTATGAAATAAATTTAACTGAGTAATTAATCACTGAATTAACTACTGCCAAATTGTATGTTAAGTTAATTCTCGCTTACTGGTTTTAAAACAAGATTAAAAGTGTTTACAAGTGTTAGAGACTAGTTCTTCCACAAGTAATTGAACTTAATATTTCAATTGGCAACAGAGAGAAACAGTTTCCTCCTCAGAGATTTTCAAAGGGCGCACTCCCTTTTCATTTCCCACAAAACAACTGGAGAGCCTCATGCTCCTAACCCACTTTCTTGTGAGGATTTACTTCTATTTGGGTTTCAGTGTTCTGTTTGCAAATTACTAAGGCAAAACTCTTTAGCTATAAATGACCCGAAGGCTACTCAGACATATAACACGATGTTTCTGGAAAAGGGAAGACGAGTGTTTCAAAGAGACTGTCTAGAAAATGGGTCATATATGCATACACATGAACTTTCCTAAGAACTACTCAATCTCATAGCTCCATCTCATTTTATTACAGTACTGTATACGATCAACCTCTGCTAGTGATGAACACAGATATTTGCAGCCACGGACTGTGGTCAAATCTAGGTGACAAAAATTTCCCTACAAAATACAAAAAAAAAAAAGAAGCTTTGACTTTTGACTTCTTGTACTTTCTGAAAAAGCAAAATATGTTACCAGTATTTTGCCACTTAATTTTCCCCACTAAGTAACATTATGGCTGGGATGAACTATCTTGAGTTGAACTTGAAATCAAACATGAAAAGTGTTGCATATGTTTACATTTCTTCTTTTTATTCTTTAGCCTGCTTTTGCATCATCCTTGTTATTTGGACAATCCTTAGTGCAAATTTATCAGTGGAAGCGTGTTTCTGCAAGGGACTCAAAAATCCTAATTCAGGAAAAAAGTAGTGTAAATTCCATTTAAGGATTGCTGTCCTCAAAGTTCAGGCTGGATAAATAGAAAAGTGGAAATCTCCATGTTTAAGAGAGACATAACAGAGTTTAAAGAGGGTAATGGTAAGGACAGTTAAAATGAGTAGGATGACAGACTGAATGCCTTGTGAGGACAGGCTAAAAGGGCTGAGACTTCAAAAGGGAGAAGCCTAAGGAAGTGTGACTGAAATGTTTGAAAAGTCATGAAAGGTTAAGCTGAGCACAGAACCTTATTTGCTAAATCTTGCAATATTGGAAGGGGCAATTACTGAAAGCAGAAAAATTGGTTCAACACAGAGGTAGATGCAAAATGTTTCTTTACGGAGCAAAATGGTGGTATGAAATTTGTTTTCATGGAAGATGTTTAAAAACGGATTAGAGAAATTAATGAGAATCACTTCCATAGACAGTTACTAAAGGGATAGGCAGGGATATACCTGGTACCACCCTTAGTGCAACAACTGGAGATACTGGCGAGGTATAAAGGGTGACACTATAGGCAACAGACAGGCCCTTGTCCCCTCCTTGGCAGCACATGCCACTGGCACTTTCAAAAGTGGGGATGAGATGGGGAAGAGAACACACAATGAGTTTTCATGAGTCAATAATATATTTTTGAAGGGAAGAAGGCCACATGGGAACTATCGGATTAACTTGCTAAATTTTTCTGGTTTGATTTAGTGGTGGATTTTTTTGAAGGGAGTAAGCTATGTGTTGAATTTAAAGTCTTCATGGAATAGCTATAGAACTTCAGACCACTGAAGTAAAGTAATTTTAATGAAAATCTTAAATGTTCTGCTAAATAACCTGTCAGAATTCTTCCTCACAGTTTAACATTATTGACAAACATTTTTAATAAGCTTGCTCAAGAAAGTCATAAATATGTAGCTCATTTTTCATATTTTTTCAAAGAATTTAATGACTGCAGAAATTACAAGCTAGTCTTATTATTACTATTATCTAGTATCAAATAGGAACACCAGAAAACACTCCACACAGCCTAATCTCAGTCAGCAGTCTTCAGTCAAATTATCTTAAATGGAAGTTGTCTGTGCTCTCTTATTCCAAGCACAAAGAAAAAAACACCAGAGAGTATTAGTTGATCAGTAGGTGGCATAAATTATTCCTGACTCCCCACTACAATCACAGGGCTTTATACAGAACACATTAAAACCAATAAGAGCTTTTATATCAACCACAATGGAAGAAGGATTGGGGTGGTATTTTGTAATAGGGGGCCTTATGCATGGAGTCACAGTAATTTATAAATCATTGCTGCTGAACAAAATGAGCACAAAATGTCATCCCACAGCACTAAATGGTTTTCCAGCAGTTGGCCAACGATTTGTTTCATGGAATAAAAGGGCTGAACAAAAAAGTTCCACACCTGCTCCAGCTTTAATATCAAGCCTTATCCAATGATGCCATTTGAAGTATTTTCACTATTTTGGTTTCTACTCTCAATTACTACCATACAATGATGATGGGTGATTGCTAAGAACACACAAACAGCTGCATTTTCTCCCTCATATTATCTGCCACCAGTTAAAGGAGGCAAAATAATACAGTAGGATCCATCCATGGGGAGAAATCTGCCATCCTTTGCCAATTAGATGCATCCCTTTCTTGCCTGAGGAACTCTCTCTTCACTTCCTTTTTCACAGGAGGTCAGATATTAATGAGGAGAACAAAGCTCACTGTATATACTATACCACCACTCCTGGTTGAATGGTTTTTCTGCTTTTAGCATGCCAACTTACACATGAATACTTTTTTTGTCTCAGAACTAAACAAGAACTTAGGAAAATTAACAACATAGAACCCCAGAGATATCTGATCCCTTATACCTGCTGTAATCCTGCTTGTGTTCCTTATAACGCTCAATTCTGTTCCTCTTCACTCTTTAGATAGCTGATGTTCCCCAGGACCAACAAAATGGTGAAGGAAAATAGGAATAGAACTAAAAGATTCCGATTCTCGTGGGCATATATGATACTTGGAATGTGTCTCAGCAAGGAAAGATGACGCTGTCTGATCAAGTTTAGGCTGGGCACCTAATGGGAATGGCAGCTCCCTTTTCCCTCGGAAAGGGAAATTCTGTGCAAGACGAACAGAGAGAATAGAGGAGAAGGCTTCTTACACGTATTCCCAAGCCCTCTGCACTAAGAGGCCTCCTTTAACACCTCTCATTTATAAAGCTATTTAGGTTAATGTACCTCTGAGAACTCATTAGTGGAGGCAGCACAAACAGAAAGAAATGCAGAAATGTTTTTGTTCAGGAAATCAGAAAGCAACACAAAGTACCTGGAGATTTATAGGAAACAAAACTGTTGCTAAAGTCATGTAATCAGGAAGGTATTGTGAGATGAAATTACATGTTCATCTCTGTCAAGCATTAGGGAAGAGAATGGGAAGAAAGGCTCATCTTTCTTTTTTCTTTGCTATCTCTTTCAAGTCTCTAAAACAGGGTTTACAAGATTGCAGAGGCTCAAAATTCACTCCTTACTGAGCTCTGCTCTTCATGCAAATCAATGAAGAATGAAATGAGACCCCAGGGCTTCTTACTTGCCTTGACTGCTCAGTGTCTCCGGAGCTTTCTGCATTTCAAGACAGTCAGTTCATTTGCTCTAGCTAAATCACTTGATCTAAGAAGGACTATTAACTCCCCCTAATATTGTCTTTTTTTGACTCCCAGACTCATCAGTTAGGAAAGCAAAATAAGTGTAAACTTGATTATTTTTTTTCATCCTTCAACAGAACATACATATTCCTTCTATTAAGCTTAGGTGACCGTATTTTCTCACCTCCTCATAGTGCTTCAATGCCTTAAACCTTGCTGTCCATCAGATTGCATTACAGAGGCAAAACTTTTTGGTAGAATTGTCTCATTTCAGCAGCCTCCAGTAAGATAAGCACAAAACAGAGGGAGAGGGATAATTAACTTATACCTTTCCTTTCTTCCATCAGCAGTATGCTATTAACTGCAAGAAAACTGTACTTTATTAAGGCTGTATTTATATACAAGCAAATCAATCAAGGGCTTTATCTTGCATGTTTACTCCTGAAGTAGTTGAAAACTGCATAGTGAGCTTCCTAAATTCATTTGAATCAGATAATTGCTTAAAATCGTCAGGAAACATTCAAGGGATAACTGAATCACCACCACCTGTGTGTCATTCTGACTCACAGCCCCAGCAAAGCAAACACTGAAGTCAGTGAGAACCTTTCCATTGATACATGTAATTTTTACCCTTTTACTCCCATCTAAGTTAGAAGAAGATCAGATTGTCTCCATGATCCTCCATCCCACATGTTTTCATGTTCATATGGGCAAAATCAGCAGGAAAATAGCACATTTCACAGACACCCATGATGAAAGTTTTAGGGGGCATTGCACTTATGGGAGAAATCAGGCTGCAAAGGAATCACACTGTTCTCGCTCAGCATTACCATGCAGGATACCAGGATAATCTGGCAGTATTAATCTAATTAGGTCCTGGTGGGGTTTTTTTCTCTCATAACAGAGAATCAGTTTATTCCTCTTGTGCATTAACCAGAAAATAGTATAGCTACAATTCAGTAGCTGGGCTCAAGCTACTGATAAACCTACATGGTTTGAAACCCACAGATGACCCATACCTGAACCCCAAACCTCAGTTGTATCCCGTCATTTGGGTTCTCTTCAGTCTGCTGCTATCTTAGAGTGAAAATTTGGAGATGGTGAGCTTGCAGTGTGTTGCTCAGCTCCTGAGTAAGTTGTCTCAGATCCACTGAAGCCAGAGCAATGCTGTTTGTTTATGTTTTCTGAATAGCTTCAAGCTATTAAATAAAGTTTCACTATGTGACTGTAATAAGTACAAACAGTGGGACTGTGTCTGCATAGAGTGCACTAAAATCCTGCCATCATGCTGAATCAGACTGATCAGGGCAAATTATTGCTAAGCCTATGGATATAATCAAACAATAGAGAATACAGAATTGCTCTTTGCAATGTCATTTTAGGGCATTGGCTCCTTGGCCCTATAGTCCTTTTGAAAATATAGCTATATTCACATAAATAATGGTCTGCATATGATTAGCCAGGAAGCCTGTAAATGAAATGAAAAGTTTGACAACTGATATGTTTTTGGAATTAATCTAGAAATTAGTTTGCTGTTGAAGTGTCAGGAATATCATGGGCTGTGTGCACAAAATTAAATGGTAAGATCATAGCTATTATGAACTTAGAAAACATCCCTGAGCTCAGTACCTTGTACAGCCAAAATAAGGAGCCATACAAATTCTCACACTGGAGCTCTCATACATTAGCATGGTCCATTTGAAACTGTAATACACATGGAAGATATACATGATGAATACCTAACTTGGAAAGCTGAGAGAGGCAAATTTGTCTGGAAACTATAAAACTAGAATTTGCTTAGCCACATAACATTTGAGCTGAATCAAAGAGATTTGATGCCTCAAATCTGCTAAAGCTTACAGATGTTACAGCTTACTTTCCCTCCCCTGGAGTTACAGTATCAAAGAATTTGAGCTGCCATATCCACTTTTCATAGTTGATGTGGTAGGTACTGTCAGCATGTTTGGTTTTTTTTTAAGTGACTGGGCCATCTGCAGAGAAACACTACATAGGCATCTAGAAGGGCCGTGGTCAGTGTATAAAGACAGCACTATCTCAATGTATTGACATTGAAATTATTTTCCATCTCTGAACATAGTCCCTTACTACTGTGGGAAATTCTACCAGAGTGCCTAGGGTATCCAAAAGTGTGAGTGAAAGCTTTACAAGGTACATTTCACTCAGGAATTTTCCACTTACAAAACTGGCATTCATTATAGTTATCACATCATGATCAACATTCAAGGGTTATTAATCATTCTTACAGGTAACGAGAATGGCAGAGAATCAGCCTGTTCTGAAAAGAATGCATGAAAATTATTTTGATAGGCTGGCTCTTATTTTGTAGATGATCTTGATGTGTTTTATCTTTTCTTAAAAGCTAGCAGAGAATGCATAAAAGAGTTGTTTTTGCCACTGGAAACAAAAGGGCAGGATATGTTTTGAAGGGATATTGCAAATGACACAATCAGTTAATATCTACTCAGAAAAGAGATTGCAAGCTCAATATCTAATATACCTAGAACAAGGACGACTCTGAATTTGACTTGACTTTTACACTTCCCTCTTGGATAATATAGCAGCTTCAGCTGAAGTTCAGCTGGTGCAGAATTTTGAGTGGATGCTGAGATGCTTAGGGTAATTTTGTGTACAGTCTGCATCTGTGAAAGCCAAAAACCAGTTAGAGGAGCATGAGTTTTGTCCTGCTCTCTCTTTCTTTCTGTCCTGTTTCCTTCTTTCTTCCTACAGGTGTACCTGCAAAACAGATGACAGAGAGCCATTTAGTAGGCTTTGTGTCCCTTGGAGTCCAAGCTTCATAAGAAAATCCATATCTTTCTGACTGTTCTTATTAGGTTCTACCTAGCTAAACCCTTTCCCTTCCTCTTTCATTGTGCTTTTTCTCATTTGCTTTTATGGCACTTCCTTTCTTCAAAGCACAGTCCCCTGCTGTGTTCACTGTTCTCTCTACATTTCCCCCCTATTTTGCTCCCAATGTTTCTCCATTCATCTATTCACTTGCCTTTCATTTTCCCAGTACTGTACCCTTATGGACCTCCTGCTGTCTCTGATATCCTATTATTTCTCCCCTGCTTCCTCAATAGACATCAGGTTATATACAAGAGGTTTGCAAGAAAATATTAATGTAGGCAAGAGCACTAAAAGACATAACATTCCCAAAATACTGAAAGCCCAATGGCTTACAGGAACAGAAGACCTCCATTTTAGTAGGAGATTTAATGCTGTAGGCTAAAGTGCTTTTCTTCCATTAAAATAATTTTTTTCACAGAAAAAAATCCAGAAAAAATGCTGAAATCCTTAAAAAAATTTATGTTCCAAACCCACAATGTCATACAGGAATCTTTCAAATACAATTCATTATTTAGGAGACCTTGAAAGTTCAGAAAGGAATTAATTCACAGGTTTCTGTCACCTCCCTATTACCCATGTTCCAGTTTACATATAGCTGATCTCTTTGTACTCATTTGGTCTCTAAGGCAGGTCACTGGTTTTCCACCTGTTTCTGACATGCTATCAGAGAGGTTTTACAGATTCTTCTCTCTTTTTTTCTCCATTTGATAATGTATTTGATTTATATTTAATAGTATTTATTAGATCTTGAATTGTTTTTTATCTTAACACTAGCAGAAATATTTCTTTCAGTCTATCACATTTCACTCATTTTTATTACTTTCTCTTTCAGTCTATCTTAGAATCAGTTACATGTAGATAATTCTCATGCAAAGTTATTCATTAAAATGTTAATTTTTAACCATACCTGGTATCATCCTCTTAAAAACGGTCAAAAAATAGTTACAGGTTTATCATATGACTTTGGAAGAGATCGTGAAAGTTTTCTTCACTGGGCTTGGCAGAAGCTTCATGGGGCTGCAGCTCATGTGAAATGATAATGACTTGTCTTTTATCAAATGCCTTCATTTTATGCTCTAAATAATACATTGTTGTCTAGTGCTGAGTTTGAAGGAGATGAGTGTGGAACTGGTCCTTTCCTTTGATGGAGGATACAACCAAAATATAGTCAATTACTCTGTGGTTCCCAGCCATACATAAAATACCAGAAATAACAGGTAAGCAAAGAAATATTTTCAGTAAGTTCTACGCACTGGGGTTGACCAGGTCTGAGAGTCTTCTCCATACCAGGAGACAGTCCCAGCAGTATGTTACTCTGCCTTCCTGCTGCTCCCCATCCGTCTAACAGTGGGAAATGTTCTGTGGTGTATAAGTATGAATCAAACCTATGAGATCTGATTTTTTGAACCCACTCTCATATATCTGTGTTTTCCACTAAGGATGGACTGTTCATAACCAGGTATTAATTCAATATTCATTCCACAGGATGCTTGGACTGACTGCCTACAGCTCAGTGCTCTATGAGAGGCAACAGTCTACAGCCTGAAGATATAAGCTTATGCCAGGTGCCACATGGATATCTGTAACCCATCCTAATATACCATCTTCCTTCTAAGAAAAGGGCAGGACACCACTGAAGCCAAATGCAGACATTAACTTTTCTGCACACTTTCTCCAGAAAGTACCAAGTTACATCTGTTGGCACTTCCATCATGGAATATTATCAGTTGGACATTGATGACCTTCAGGCCTCTGAAAAACCTGTGAAGTAAACCGTATGCTGGCAGTTCTTTACAAACATTATGTAAAGTGTTAGTGATGAGAGCAGCTTTAGCACTTGTCTCTGCTTTGACAGCAGAGGAACTGAGGATCAGCAGAAGCAAGAACAGTCAGCAGGGAGAGAACGCTGATGAGAAACAGACAAGCAAGTCAAGAAAACAGTAGGGCAGAGGCTGGATGCAGAGAGAGAAAGGACAAGGCATTCTGAAAGGATGAGGGGAACTAAAGGGTAGGGAAGAGACTCTCCTTGTTTAGCTTTGGGCTATGTAAAATGGGTGTTATGCCACCATCAGGCATACAGATCCCATGCCTGTCATGTTTCCACATTTTAGTGTGTTTCCAGAGCAAGTTCTCTACTTGGGCAGCAGAAAGGTGTTTTTGAAAGCCTTTGTGGTGACCTTTTTTGCCCATGTTTAGACACGTGGAGCATTGTTTACAACTGGCAAACAGACTTAACCATGGGACTTCTCTCCATTGACAGACTGCAGAGGGAATGTGGGAACTTACTTCTTTAAGCACCTAAAGTTTCACTGCAGGTTATGTGCCAAAGCTAAGCAGATAGATTGTAACACAATGGCATTTTAAGTAGAATCTGGCTAGGAGGTTTTTTGTTTTGTTTTGTTTTTTTTTTTTTTTTGGAAGACGCATAGAGGAAGGCAAATATTTCTAGATTTCTCCAGTAAAAAAGACTTGTTAGGTCCCAGATGTCAGCTTTCATCTCAGCTGCTGTCTGTTAGGAGCACACTTCACTCTGGGGTAAAATGTTGGAATTACAGTATCAAACATGTGTGAAGGGTATGGGGAAAGGCATTATTCTGTCTTGTTTCTGTCTTGTTAACTCAAAATTATTCTCAGCAGTAAATGAGAAGGATTCCTGCAGTGATTAACAAGGGATGTACTTTCCTATCATAGAGGAGCCTGGGTCCCAGCTTCTCAAGTCCTAGACCTCTCTAACAGGGCTTCCTCTTTTCCATGTGACTCCGTTTCAGTCAGGTGTCAAAGAACTACTGCTCCTGACAAGACTATACAGGTTGAGGCTGTACATTTCACACGGGTCAGCCTAACGGGAGAGGAGTAGAAAAGATGATGGTTCCAAACACTGGGAACAGAAAGTGAACAAGCACAGAGATTTCTGTTGTTCCTGTTTTCTTCACTGCTTTCTGATCACCAAAAGGGAAGATGTTCCCATTTTGCTAGTCCCACCAGCCTCCTCCACTTGTTTCCCTTCATACATGTTCAAATGTTGGAGAAGTCCCATAATTCCTGTGAAAAATACAGTGAACAAAGGAAGTTATAATCAGAGGCACCTCTGTTCTTCAGTCTTTGTTCTCAGAGAAGGTTTCACAAGGAGGGATGTTTGCTGTCCTATGCCTTGCCCTGTATCTGCTGCTAAGGCAATTTCTCTCCCGTCTTTTGGAAGTATTGGATCACTTTTCATTAAGCAGGAATAAAACTCCTATGATGGGTTTTTCCTCTCTGTTATCACATTTTGCCCTTAATATTTCCAGTGATTCACATCAATACAAATTACTGTGATATGTATCAAACAGCCATAGTACGAACTTGCAAGAACTGAAAGGATGACAACAAAGCAAATCTATTTAACTCTGAAGTTTACTGCATGATCAGATTTGATTAGTTAAACGAGTCCAATCTTGTTGTTCTGAAAATTTAAGGTGTTTTGAGTTTATTGTGCAAAGCTGCACCAAACTTGTGTTATACAATACCACATTGATAAATCAAAGCTACATTAGGCAGGTCTGACAATTTCCTCCTTTCATTAAAATAAATGTCTTAAACATTACTCTTAAATTACCATTTTTCCTAGTGTATTTTAAAAAGCACTAACAAGTCTTGTTGTTAAATCTTTCTCTGCTTCCAGGTTCTTGTCATCAATGAAGGAGTGCAGATAAAGCAGGCAATAAAACAGAGGGAAAATCATATTTTTTTTCAGGTGACCAGTCCACTCTCATGCAAAATCATGAAAGAATGGAGTTTTTTGTTTATTGTTGGAAAGAAATCTCTGATCATATTCCATCCACATCCTGGCTGTATCTTCTTTCTCCATGAAAAATGATTTGTGAAAAACAAGTTTATGAAATTGAGAGTAGATGACACAGTCTGAGAGGACACTAAGAAGTTTGGCTGATAGTAATGGGAACATCTCCATTTGTCCTTTTGTCCATGTGTTCCCATGGAAATGACAATGCCTGCTTGTAGTCTGACAATGTATAATAAAGTCAGAAAGCATTTTTAATGGAAATTTCTGATAGTATCATTTAAATCTGGTCATGGCCCAAAGATTGACTTTCAGCACAGACTAACAAATTCTATATTTCCTAGTTGTGCTTTTAGTAGCTTATACTTGATTGTATGTTGGATTTATCTTAGTAAACAAAGATGTTAGCAGGTATATAAAAATGAAAGCATCTGTGGTTCAGATGTTTTTTTCTGTACAGTATATACAGAAAAAGTTTCCCTGTAATTGAAAAAAACAACAGGCAGGGAATTCCAGGGAGTAGATAATGAAACGTGGAAGGGACCTATAAATCTATTTAAAGTTATGTGAAAGGAAAGAGGATTTTTTTATTTTTTAGAAGAAGAGTTTATATTTGAACACTCTTGCAGATTTAAAAATACTATATAAGATTATTTTGAAATACCATTTCTATATCTTATCTTGATATGCCTTAAAAATATGCTGGGAAAATGAAACTACATATTCATAGAGTCAGTTTAGACTTCTGCTTGTGAATCGTCTCAAACCAGCTCAAAGAGAAATGCGGCAAGTAATACGAAAAATAAAAGCAGCATCTAGAAAAAAATATTGTGCAACAATGATGCTAGGGGGTTTTGGTTGGGATTATTTTTAGAGGGAATATATGGTAAATAATTTCTTGAAGCAATTAATATGGAGTCCATATAGGGAAGGTGACTTTGGGCAAAGTCAGACAGACCCACTGGAATATAAAGAGACATGATCATTTAGCATAAATTCATTTATTGACCCATAAGGGAAGAAGAAACTCTTGCCATAGCATGCTGATATGCATCATTTCACTTTGCATGGGGAAAGAAAAAATAAATTTTCTTCTTCTTGTACCTGCCAATACTTTAAGTTGTTATCATGTTTCAGAGTGTTTTGCTTCTATGTGCCTGTCACTGGAGCAAGTGATGACAGACCTGTTTCAAGTCTGACATCCAGCATCTTTTAACAGTACTTTGAAGAATGATTCACATCAACTCTATACAAGATTAGTCAGCTTGACAAATACAGCCCATCTACTCAATGAGTGTCAGAGGCTCAGCCCTGTAAAACTCTGGACTTAACAGCTGTAGTCAAGCTTTGAGTGAAGGTCATAAATCTTCCAGGGCTGTGGGAGCTGCAGTTTATTTGATAGCTGCAAGTCACTGAGGACTACATTGAACTCTGAGTGAAAGACTCATATTCTTCCAGGGTAGGACTTGGACCAAATCCAAAATCGTACTGTGTAGTTTAATTGAATGAATGAAACACAGTGTTGATTTGCCAGCTGTTATATTAGAACCCATGCTTTTAATTCCTTGCTCACAAATTATTCTCTGCATGCAGGCGGGACTAAAGGACTGTTCCACTTAACACCCAGTAATTCAGAGCCTGTAGGGAGTTCTGATGCACACAATGCAAATACTCAGAAATAAATAGCAAAACATTCCCTAGTATGTAAATGAAACACCTTCAGAACTTTTAAGAAGTAACACAGTCTCAAAGACTACCAATCACATTCTGCAATGAAATATGTACAAAACATACATGCATACATACATACCTTACAGTGAGATACTTTAGCCTGGTCTTGGACTGCTAAGATTTGTCTTCTATTAGTCTATTCCAATTTTGAATTAAAAAAAGGATTAATTCAAAATTCTCTTGCCTTCTCCCCATCCAGTATCATGAATTCCAACAGCCTGTGCCCAGTCTGGCATCTTTTAAAATGAACACTCTGAATTGCTGAAAATGTGACAGAACCTAGAACAAAGATTTTGGTAGGCAGAGGAACACAGCTTGAAGGCAGATAATGGTGTTGAAATGTAGCTGTCATTTCCAAGTGGAAAGATTTGAAAATAATTCTTCACTTACCTGTCAGGATGATTTAGATAAAAAGAGAGAGTAATTGTTGCTTCTTCCACAAGTGAAGACCTGAGAAGGTCTGAGCTCTTAGCTTTCTAGTCTATTGTAAGAATGTAACATTGGAAAGTAGAAATGAATTTTAGAAATTAGATGTTTTAGCCACATGGACAGTCATTTGCATCTTGAATAATGGATTGCAAGGCCAGGTCCTGAAGACCACCATAGCTATTGTATTCGATTCAGTCAGCAATGTCACGTTTTATAGACCATATGTCGTAATCCAAGTCCCTTTCACAACTGCATATGGCTAGATGCAGATGTGTAACATCTAAATAAAGGTAGAGAAGGAAACTGATTGCCAAAGATACATACTTGATATCATAACAATTTGTAAATTATTAAAATCAACACCTTTAAAACCAAGTAAATATCATGTTTTCAATAAAAAATTATAATAGAGTGATATTAGAGTTCATTGGCATATGTTAGGGTCTTAGGATAAGTAAAACAAATTAATTTAATTTGCTGTTGCATCTTACTTGGAGGCAAAATGTGCCTATGGCCAAACATTCAAAGTTTAGGCCTGTTGCACTATTAACAGAGCATTAAGTGAGAGTTTTGGAGGCAACTTCTAAATATATAATCCACACATTTAACTGAGGGAATTGTAATTTTGTAATAGAGACAAAATCCAGGAAAAAAATTTTTTATACTTTAGTGAAACATCATTTTTGTCCTACCATTGCAACATATTCATTATGATGCAGTACTAAATTTCTGTTTTAAAGAAACACTCATCCTCACAGAGTGGATGATGTGGTCATTTTGTCTCTTCAGAAATTTCTCTTCTTGTTGATAACATGTGACCCTGTCACTTCTCATGCATCATACACTGCTGAAAAGACAATTATTTTTATCCCTGGTATTCCATTTATTGGAGGTCTTCAAAGACATCTGTAGATTGGTTTTCACAACTATTATTGTCTCTGTTTTACAGAGAAGTTCAGCAGACAAATAAGAATGTATGGTTGCCCTCAGGAATATTTCGTATGGTACTGGATACTTTTCTATGCAACTGAATACTGTTCTAGATATCTAATATGACTACAGTGGGAACTTAGACATTTAACACACTTACAGAGACATACTTCCAGACACTCCCACATAAATAACCCAAAACATGTTGAAGGTATATACTTGGAGAAGACACAAGCTAGGTCATAGGAAACTAGAAGAGATACTTTGCTTTCACATTTGCTTAAAAAGTCACATAGGGGGAAAAAACCCACCATTTTTTTTTGTCTTTAATGTGCTCTTAACAAACACTGCAAAGTAATTCTTCTTACAGTAACATGACCACCTCCCAGCACAGGCACTGAACAAGGCAGGAGCTAATAACATTTTTCTCTTTGACTGTAGAGGTCGGTATATCCATCTTTTGTGATTCAGCATTCTTTATTACCTTATAAAGATCACCTGGATGCTCTGCTTTCTCCTGACAGACTCAGTAAGCAGCACAAGCAACCTGTTAGTATATAGATAGACATTACAACTTTGAAAGCATCAAGAGCAATGTTGGATGCCAAGTATTATTAATTAGGAGGTATCACAGATTATGTTGGCCGTACGGACACTTAGAAATTAAAGTCAAAGTGGAACTACAGCAGCAGTGGGCAATAACATTCTTGTGCCCATGGACTCAAACATCCCTGGATACCAATAGGAATAACAATGAGGAACACCATCTGCTGAAATAATCTCTTTATACATGCTTGGCAGACCTGCAAAAAAGGAGGGGGAAGGAAGGCGTATGGAGAGTTTCTAGCCAAAATTTGCAGCTAAAGGTAAGCACAGCAGATGTTGTCAGCACTTCACTCATGGGGTTATGTTTGCCCAGCCACTATTTTTTAGTAGAGACTAGAAAATGTCATTCAAGGGACCCACTGAAATTAGCCTGGTACTTTTCAGCAGTCAGGTGCTAACAACAGACAAATGCATGCTGCTGTGAAATAAATTTAGATCCTAACAGAAACCAACTGCAATAATTGAGATGGAACTAAGGTCTTTTGTGATTTCCGCAGGGTAGGCTAAACCAAATGCTTTACAGAGAAGAGAAGGGATATTTTCTCCTACAGAAGCATGTAAGTTCAGACCTCCATCATTTTAAACATTAGTCCTTGGAACACTGATAGTTCAGTTCACAAGTACATAGCAGAGATTTGTCAGCTGACAAGCAAAATAAAACTCTATTGAACATGTTTTTAAGTACTGGAGATATAAAGCAGATTTACAGAGCATCATACAGTTTTACAAAGGATTTCAAAGGAACACACAACACTGAAGCTGTAAACATGATTTTTTCCATTATCAGTAAAAATCTGCAGGCTTTGCTCTGACCTGATGGCTCAGGGTCTAAGAAACTTTTAACCTTGTCTTTACCAGAGATGACCTTAGCTTGCTTTAATGACTGTGTGTTGTGGTCAACTGGCCAATACCTGCCCACTTACAACTTCATTTGCAGGAGTATTACATGTGGCAAAGGCTTGGCAAACCTTGGTGGTCATTGTGGGACAAGCAAAGGCCCTTTGTGGCAGGTGGGGTAGATGGAGGCTCCTGTTCAGCTTTCACACTTCTTATTGGAAAACATGTGAAATAACACCAAGCAGACACAAACAATTTTAAGGCTATTACTGATGAAACATCTCTGTATTAATTTGAACAATAAGCATATATTTTTGGAAGAGTTAATTTTTACTGTTAAGGTATTATTTTGACTAAGAGTAAGTGCTTGGTTTCAGGTATATGGTACGTTCCCTTCTGCTCATAACAACACTTGCAGTGTATCGAGACCATTTACTACCATTTTTATGCCCTCCTGGAACAGCACTTTAAAGACTATTATGAACACGTGAATACATTTCTGCTGAATTAGCCTGAGCACGCAACATGAATTTTATGTTAGATTTATGTTGTTATGCTGACTTTATGTCAGCTGTGGAAAGACAGATGACACGTGATAAAGTCTGTTAATAGCAAAAAGTTAACATACAAGAAATTTTGCTTTAATTTGAGCCAGCACTGAAAGATTATATGGGATCAGCACTTTGTTCCTTGCAGCTGCAAAAGTTTGATCTGGTACTGGGAACTGGCCTGAAGACAGGCTTTTGTGTATCTTGTGGCCTTAGAAACTCTGATATTGTACTTCTGACTGATATCCTATCTTACTGCTTTTCAATTCATGTAGGCTCTAGGATGTTCATAGGACAGAGAATGCCCCTTCAGATTCAATAAGTAGGAGATATTTTGATAAATATGCTGATTATTTATCTCCTCGGGGCTTTTGTTGGTCACCTTATCTTCCCTTCTTTCTTTCCTCTCCCTTCCATCTCTTTTTATCATTCTCCTTGATTTTCTCCTTTCTGGCTTTGTTTTTCACTTCTTATCTCTTGGTTATGTCTCTCCCTTTCTCTTGCCTTCCCTGTTTTTTGATGAGTCTCTGTGCTCTGGCTTTCCTACAACCTCCTCCACCCCTCCTTCTGGCTGTTCTCTCTCTGCAGACTGCTCATCAGCACTCCTTTGCTGAGGAACAGAGTGATGGACTGGCATGCTGGTTTCTGGTTTGAATGAGACGTTCATGTTTATGGAAATAATTGTTGTGTGGATGGTTTTGCTTTGACTACAAAGCTGTAAGTGGTGCTGGTAGTTTAGCATTTTCAATTTCCACTGAGTGAGCAAATGGGAGGTAAATAATGGCATTTACATAATGAATATAATTCCATTGTAATTTGATTATATTCAACAAGTACCTGAGGAAAAAAATGTGTGATTATTTGAGAGAGGTCAGGCTGTCAATATAAAAATGTATTCATTTGAAATTAAAACCCAAGGAGACTAATTATAAAAATGTAAGAAAAAAATGCAATATTGTGGAGTAGGGATGAAACTCGCAGTTTGTAAAAATCAGACAAATCTTTCTTACCTGTCTAGGGATTGAAATTACATCCAGAAAAGATGGCTGAAAACTAAAAAAACAAATCAACAGGAAACAAATTAAAACTGTATTAGATTAGAGTAGGATACTGACCTTGTAAAAGCTGTAGTTATCCTATTCACAGTACTACTGAATGTACTGTTGTATCAGAGGATGACTTTTGGTTATCTCCAGGAAGGAAGCTGATGACTTTGATCCAGGCTGTAAAGCAAAGTCAAAACATACAAGAAATTAACATGAATGACGAGAAAAAATAGACATCGTGGTGCTTTTAGCAAGAGCTAAAAGGAATTCTTTCTTCTTGGCAATTGTATCACAAGAGAAAAATGGCATTTTAGGATTGCTAATATATCCAGAGGGCTAACAGGGTGAGTGCCACATCAGCAGCAGAGAACAATAAAATAATGCAATGCTAGCTGAAAATGTAAAATAGAAAAGATCTTTATAGAGGACAAACCTTCATTAATATGAAAAAAGATTAGATGTCCCAAGGGGATCATTTCATACTTTGTCTGTGGCTGTCAAAGGACAGAAAGCACTCAGGAACTCTAATTTCATCCATCCCTTCCCTTAGCAGTCAGGAGCTCTCAAACCACCCCTGCCCCTTTCTTGAGCTGTTTAATCCAGATCATAACTAGAGAATTTTATTGCTGCCCTAATCTCTCAGGCTTCAGTATGAGATGTGCATGAACCTATTTCTGTAATTCCCTGTTCTACCAGATATAGAGACCCAATGAAGGCACCTAAACAAGGAGTCATTGCTTTCCATTACAGCCTGGTAGAAATACCAACAGTAACAAAGGCGGCTCAGCTCTTAAACTGGCTAAATCTATTTTGTGAGAAATTACAGGGGACATGTAGTCCTAATTAGTGTTCCTAATTGATTGCAATTAGGACAATTTGACTGAAATTAAGAAGACCTGAAATAAACATAATCCTGTGCAGTTGTGTTAAATCAGCAATGGCTCTCAGGGATTTTGCATCCCAGCCTGCTGGGAGATGCAGGCTCACAAAACACGAAAACCAGAGGGACGTGTTGTCTTAGGATCCAATTCAAAGCACGTTGAACTAAACGAGCTTTGATTGATTTCAGGGGGCTACAGCCTGTGGGCTGTCTGCAGGGGTGAGCCGTCCCCTTGCACTTGCAGGGAGTGAGGTGTGATGGCCTGTCCGACTGGCAGGCATTGTCTGCTACGGCTGACACCCTTGCCATGGGTAAAATGTGTTTCTTTATGAATTTTGTGCTTGCATGTTCTGTTTGCTTTCGTGTTGTACTTACACTCCTGCCCTAATCCTCAGCAGCATCTACGTGCTGTGTGAGCTGTTTGCATATTCTGCCGACCTTTCTCCAAGGCAGGAAGCGGCTGCGCTGCTGCGTCCACGCCGACAGCTTCACTCTGGCTTTTACATCTGCTGTCATCCTGCAAAGTACTTTTCATTACTCTTCAAAAATGAAATCCTGATGACATGCCTTATTCAAAACCAAATTATCCTGGTTTGGTTCACAACTGGTTTACTGAGCTTGTATAAAACCTTGTGCTTGTGGAAAGCATAGTAGGAAAAGAAAAGGGAGATAGAAAAGCAAATGCTTCACTAGTTTATTCCTCCCCAGTCTTTTAATTTAAGAATGATAGCACTACTTAAATGTTAGATCAGATCAACCACTGAACTACAGAGGTGAAAAGAGATCATAATTAATCTGCAAAACATTTTTGCTAAGGAAAACTTAGTAACATATATTATTGTTGCTTTTTCTATGCTCAGGTTTCTAGTTAGGCTGAGGCTCTATCTTTCTACAGGTAAAATTTATATTGGCATGTTACAGCAAAAATCTCTCAGCCACTTCAGCAAAGACATGTAAGATAAGAGCAGATTGTTAGCTCTCTTCAGCATGAGCAGGCTTTCCTCTGGTACTTAACAATATTTTCATGCACAGTGATTTTTCAAGCTTGAAAAATGTTCTTTTAATGTACTTTTGTGCAGTGGGTTTTTTTTTTTTTTTCGTAGAAGTCTCTAGGTTTTTAAGAAAGAAAACTGTAACAAGCAGAACTTTACCAGCTCTGTAATTTGAAATAAGAAGCGTTTAGCAATAGCAGTGATTCACATAGGTTTGACACAGAAAAGAAAATAACTGGAACTCAAGAAACATGGATAATACCAAGCACTGTGCAATGTTAAATAGAAATATTTCAGCTAGCAAAGGAACCAGGAAACTGAATCATAATTCTGTTAGTGTGGTACTTTTCCTAACCTAATACCTCCTAGTGACAAGTGCAAATGAAACAGCCCAGAGAGATCTGTGGGCTTGCAAAGTTATATTAATTCAGGTATGAAATATATACATGGTCATGGATTTTGCAGTTTTGATTGAACCTTTTATCAAATTCAAACTCTGGTAGGAGTTTTCTGCTTGCATACAGGCTGTTCTATTGACTCCCTTCTAACTTAATTTTACCTGGCCATTTGTAAGTGTCCCCACCTGCAGTCTTTCCCTTCTCTGTCACAGAGTCTCATCACAGTCCCATGCAGTCTTTCCCATTTCTCCAGTTTTTAATAAAAGCGAAAACTTCCTTGTCTGAAAAATTCTTTTCTCCCTGTTTAAATAACCAGGACCACCTCCTGAGCCCACAGCCATGCAGTAACTCTTCGAGCAATACTTTAGCAATACCCTTTCAGCAATACTGAATTTCAGATAAAAAGCCCAGGCTTTTTGCCAGATTTTGTTTTAATCTAGCTCCTCACCTATGGCTCTACTACACCCTGATCTCTTTTGCCTGCTCCTCAACCTTGCTTCAGTGTCAGGTCATGTCTACCTGCCCTGCTACATTTTGTCCTTTGGGACACTGATTCCCAGCTTGACTCTTCTTAACCAGATGCCTAATAAGCTTGCAGTTCCTCTTTTTTTTCCCCCACAGCAGACTTTAATTTCCTTCTTCTATATTAGCTCTTCCACTGTCACCCTCAACCTCTTGCCTTGACAAGCACACTATTTCAATCCTCACTTCCATCCCACTTTTCCCACAGCCTGCAATACAAGCTTCAAACATCTACAACCTTGCATCTTATCCCATGCCCCAGGCCATGTTCCCATGTGCTGTTCCATGGTCATCCCTACCTTCCCATGCTATTTTAATATCTTGCCTTATGAACAAATTAGAGTCTTTTTCCAGATTTCTTGGGCCCAGCAAGGAATTTGCTACCAAGCACACAGGAGACAAAAGACCTGTAAAATCCAAAACCTGGACTTGACACAAGAAGAATAGGTCATAACTGTGATTTTAAGCATAGTTTTGTTCAGCCACATGCTAGACCTGCTACAGCTGGGATTTTGGGAGGCTTTATCCTGAAAAGCTGTATGAAGAGGATATCTGTGGAACATAAGCTAGCTGTGGTATTTCAAAGGCCAAAACTGAGCAGCTTTTCCCATAGAGAGAAAAGGCACATGCCTGCCAAAACACACAAATGTACACGTGCATTATGGGTCTTCTAAAAGAAAAAAATGAGGCTGAATCTTTTAACATGAGCAAAAGAAATGTGTTCTTCCATTCCACTAATGTCATCAAATCATTTACAAGTTGATTTAAAAATAAATAAATCTATTGGGCAGAAACAGGCTTTCAGCATGGAAAATGAATTAAAACAGCTCCATCAAGGAAAACTTGTAAACATTTGAAAGAAGCCTTCTCATAGGAAGCATAAGGATACTGATTGCTAACTGACAATAACAACCTGAAATCTACTATTTTTCTGAAATTTTTAAGTTATCGTCTCTCTCTAAATACATACAACAATCTGATAACAAGAAGGCGTGAGAGGAACACTTAAATTCTAGGCTTTCCAAAATGACTGAGGGGCACAGCTTGAAGCAGAAGGTAAGATTTTCTTTTTAAGAGTATTGATGAAATAGATAAACCACATACAGAGTCTAATCTGGATTTCCGGAGATGTTCAAACAACTTTCAAAACAAAAATGAAAAATAGAAGAGAAAATATGGTTCCGAAGCCTGCTCAGTGATTTAAGCATTTTGGGTGCCAGCAGGAGTAATAACAATGAAAACCATCTGTTGATCACTGCAATGAATTCTCTATCTATGCTTGAAAGACTTGTGCAGAGATGGGAAGCTGTGTATGAGTCTGCAGACAAAACAAGTTGTATACAGCTGTTGTTTGGAGGGTTCCACTCACAGGAATCCAGTTGCTTTGTAGTTTAGACGTTTCCAGGGACTGGAGACCAGCTTCTTGTGGAACTACTGCCATTGAATTAATAACACATTTCTTGTGGTTTAATTAATAAACCGTTAGTTAAAAATAAGATTCTGAAAAGTATGAGCGTTCAGAACAGGTCATTGCCACAATAATTTAATATATACTGACCTAAATATAAATCGATGAATAAACAGAAAATTGATAGATGATATACCGGATTATTTTTTCCTCCTGTGGAAAATTCCATAAATCCCTGACATCAGCTGAGAGGTTTTTTATTGTATGCACTTCCTCAATCCAAACCAGGCTGCTGTGAGCTCACAGCAGTTGTGATTTCTAAATATTTTTCACAAAGTTGTAGCATACGGAATATTTAGGAATGGTCTATTTGCATTTACAAGATTTGGCTGTAGAAGGGCACCCTTCTCTTGGTAGAAGGGTGCTGCGCAAACCAAAGGGAAATAAAAACTGGAGAAGATTTTATTAGGGTAGCAGAGGTAAGCTTTACCACTCCCACATAGTTTTTCCCATGTTGAAAAGGTTAACAGCTGTTCACCACCAGTAATCACACAGTGGTATTGTGCATCATTAAATATAATTTACTCACACAAGACCACAGGCTTGACACAGAACTGACAGTGGAGGCACTCAGGACTTCTCTGAGCTTGAGCCGGTCTTAGCAATAGTAAAGGGACTACTGTCTGATTTTTAGCTTCTGCGAAGGCAGCTTTCTGTGTGGTAAAGATCCAACAGACCTTGATAGTCACTGTGTGACACAAAACAGCCCTTTATGTTCACAAGAGCTGCAGAAGGATTTGGGGTGATGTTCAGTGAGTAAAAGCAGGTATCGTTAAGAAAAATGTAAAAACAGCCACAGAGGCACCCCAAGATCAAGGAGGAATGTACCACCATTGTCATTCTCCTCCTGAAGAGTGCAGGATGTCCAGGACTCATCATAGAATCATGGAATGGCTTAGATTCGAAGGAACCCTAAAGATCACCTAGTTCCACCCCTCCACTAAGGGCAGGCATACCACTCACTAGGTCATGGACATTTCCCCTTCCGTGCACACCCCTCTGCTTGAGGACAACTGGAGCTATTTGCTGTAAGGTCCATAGGGACTGCAAGAGTGAGCACAGCTCCAGGAAAAACGGTAGATGTCACTAAGTTGTCTTTAAAAAATCGTTTAAGAGTATTATTGATGAGGTTTTTCCATATTACCTTGGACGATAAAGATTAATATTACTGGAATTGATTGAGTAACTATCAGCTGTATTTTGGTTAGATTGTTATAATTTTGATTATTCTAAAAATAATTTTTTTTGCATATATATGTGTGTGTGTATGTATAAAGTGTTCCCTTTTGTTCCTAGCAAGATTTCAAATGTAACAGGAGCAGGGATGTTTTCCCACATCCTTCAAAGAGGCAATAATAGTGATAGGTAGACACATACAGACCTTTTAGTGACAAGCATAGTATTTTTTATATTATAACTGCAATCAAGAACACAGTTGGCTTCCTACAGAGACAGATCAGTGCTTTTGGACTGCAACTAAGCAATTCCAAAAGATTCTCTTAATTCATAGCTGTTAGGTGTAAGATGTGAGCTGAAGTTATTGTAGCATCTGAGACCGAATCACAGGTAAGATTTGGTCCAACTGGTTATTTCTAAAAGCTGGACCTCTTTATAAGATTATGCTTCTATGGCTGCATACATCTCTGCTATTGTGTCTGCAGTGCCAGATTCTGTATCCAGCCTGAGATCTAGCTGTGGTCTGGAAACACCATAAACCACTCTCTTCCCATCACAGGAGAGAGAGAAGGCAACTTAGGTTCACCTTTAAAGAAGAAAAGAAGCTGCTTTGTACACTAAATGTTGTATTTTTAACCACTGGGTAAGGTCAAGGACTTCTTTTGTACAAGGTGGAAGATGACAACTCTGTAATAGTCAAATTCCTTCCTTTGCTAAAACCAAAAGGGACTGGAGAGCATTTTTTAGTTACTGAGGAGTTAAAATACTTAGTCCAAGTGCTCTGATGTCACTCTACATGCTGACCAACAGAATATATGAGAATAAAAGCCATCAATGGAAAATCTGCGCAAGCAGAAACCCTTTGAACATTGCTTCTTGCTCATTTATCCTTCCCATTTTCCCCAGGTGTTGTAACAAGAGGCATCTGCAGTGATGACTGTAGACCTTTTGTTTAGACTTTGCAAGTCAGATTTGGCTTGGAACCAGCTGTTCAAAAGCCCAGCACTACAAACTGAAACAACTGGTTCAGTACTTGTGTTGTTCACTGATGCATTTACCTCTCTACATTGCAGCTCCCTGCTTGGTGACTCAGAGCAAGTCCCCCAGGTGGCAAAATTGGTTATGCTGGTGGCTTTTCAGCTGTACACTTTTTCTCCCTGGTAAGTAATCTTGAAGATTATCTGGAGAGGAAGCCAACAGAGACACTTTTCTGCTACTGCCAGCTACAAAATAAGGCTTGAGAAATGTCTCCTTTGCAGAACCTATGGTACCCCTCAGAGATTAAAGAGCCAATATGTCCCATATGATTTGTGTCCTAGATCAGTCCTGTAACAGGTCTCTGATGGCAGATCTTTCATAGTAGAAAGCAGCAGAAGTGGCAAGAAGAGCACTCATCAACTAGCAGAATTTTGGGATTCTTTTGGGCAGAGAAGGGGGCAAGTCATGATGCCTACTAAATAAAATAAGCACAAGCCTGTCACTTGTCCCAGCCCTGCCTGAGCAGATCTGTGTGTATTTCAGCGTTCTTCCTCTACAGATTCTTTTCAAGCATGCTCAATATTCAGTAAAGAGACTATGAACATCTGCTGTTCCAAGAAGCAAGTTTAATTGCTGATGGGATTTTTTCCCACTAGCATTTCAACCCATCTCCATGTTGCGATTACTGAAGCCTAATTTTGTTTTTGTCTACTTCAACCTTTTTAAGTGATATTCATTTATCCCATCTATGGCATCTCTAACATGTGGGAAATCTGCCTAGAGTAATTACAAAGTATTTCCTCTGTACTTAGTTCTCATATAAGAGCATGTGAAAATAATGAAGGCTGATTGTAGTGTCATCATTCCATTGAGGAAATGAATGATGCTGTTCAAATAACAGCTGGCTTCTTACATAAAAGAAATGACAGAGCAGAATAATAAAGACAAACTCCCCTTTAACAGATCTTTCTAATTTGAAAGTCTCAAGTAATTGTCTGGAATCCTAGAAATACAGAACATAGTGCAAAAAAGGCCCTTAGATTTGGTCTCTGTATGTATACATACACATACATGCCTAAAAACATATAGTATTTTTATTATTTTTGCATATTATATATAGCAGTGAGACAGCAAGGAAGACCACCAAGAATAATATTTTTTAATCTGGAATATCCATGATGGAAAATAAAATACAATTTAGAGAAAGTACCTTCTTTATAGTTGACTGACCTGAAGTGGGCATCTAGGAATGTGAGTGATATGTATTATAATTGAATTTAAGGTGAAATGAGATTTTCACAATACAATAATAATGTACATAACAGTGCCTTTATAAAAATCTTGTGAGGCCTTAATCTCCAGCAGATATATAGATATATAAAAAACAACAGAGCTTTTTCTATTTCATATATATTTAAATACAATTTATATGTGAACATCACATACACATGCATTATATACATATATATATATATACATAAAGAGAAAACTTCAGTTGATAAATGGTCTGTTTTGAAGAGCCCACTGCTTCACAGATCAAATTTGCACTGCTCAGCTCATACTCTGTGAAGTCAAAGGGCTAATTTCACTGTGTCTTTCTACCTGAGGGTGTTCCTAGATAGTCTTTCAGTCTAAACCTGAGAGCTTGACTCCTTTGAGAAGGAAGAGATAACATCATATGGCACTATCAGACTACAACACCTGATTTCTAGCTGGAGTTTGAAGTAAAGGCTAAGAACAACCAAAACGGGATATCTTTCTGGTCTAAGAATTTCCTTGAATGATCCAAGGAAAATGTCAAGGTGTGACCTCAAATGATACAGAAGACAAAATTAAAACTAGTAACAACATTAGGGTAAAATGAGGCACAGTGATGAAGCCTTTGAGAACAGACTTTCTCAGCAGTGCCAGCTACATTCCTAAACTAGATACAGAAGACTTTGGAAAAATTCTTCACATAGACCCATTTTATGTTTTCAAGCTGACATAAAGTGGGCTCTTAGGACCCATGAATAAGATGGACCCAAAGAATTACAGAATAATCACAGTCCAGACTCTTGCTTCAAGTAGCATTTCCTGGGATAAACTCCAAGGGTGAAGTTAATCCCAACCTGTGTGGGCAACATGTTCCACTGTTCAACTGTCCTAATAAAACACCCTACATTTTGTATTTATGCATTAAGTTTTGTCAGTGGGGTAGCATAAGCTAAAATCAATGCTTAGAGCTTTAACAAAGAAACCCAAGTAGAACATAAAATCCTGTTAGAGAGGGCAATAAAGTTGTTTAAATTGAGTGTATACGATGTCTTCATGAAAGGCTAGCTTCAGGAAATGTTGGAACAGAAATGTGACTTGATTCAATTATATTTTTTAATTATTATTCATAAATGAAGAAATAGGTATCTATATTGCCATAGCAACAAAATACCATGTGTTTTTTCTCTATAAATTTGAAAATTTAATGCTTTCACATGAAATTAAAACCAGAGCCCAGGAGCACAAAGAATATAAACATAGTGCATTTATAATAGGAAACTGATAATTTTCTGACCAATTGGTTTCCTCTCCAAATTAAAAGATTGTTGAAAGGGATATTTAACACTGAAGACAATTTCTGAGAAGTGACCTTTCACTCCATAACTAAAATTTATCTCAGAGTCCAATTTTTCTCTGAGAATCACACATGTAGCTTTGTAGAAATAATAGTTGCTTGTTAGCTCAGGGCATAGCTCCTTTTTAAAGAAATGATTGGGTAGACAGCGATGTAATCTATGCTGCACATGCAAGCTGATTCTGCCTCTTGAAAATGTATCTTCTAAAGATCTTGTTAATCACAGAATTAGTGAATAAATTTAGTGAAAGGCTTTTACTGAAAGTTATTATATCCAGCAAAGGGGTATCTGGATACATTTAGCACTGGATTCAGCAGTCCTGAGTTGTGGACCCCTGCATGTGTTGAAAGCCCTCTGACCTGAATGCCTCTTATTATCAAACTAAGCCTAATTGCAAATTTAAGGCAGTAGAGGTTGAAGCCAAAATCAGAGTGAAAGTAGTCTGCAATCTTTTAGCTAGTGGACAGCATTTGCATTTAGCTTTTCAGTATCCCCTTTGAATTCATACATCACATAAAACTGAGTTCTTAATGGTTAATCAAAATGTCTTTTCATTAGCAGCAGACATCTTGCAACTCTCACGAAAGTATCTAAGCAAGGACACTCTAATAAGAACCTCTTCTACTGCTTATTCTTTTTAGGTCTGAATCTTAAACTTTGCTGTTTTTATTAAAAATCACATCAGACTTTAAGAATTTGGGTGCTTTCGGGCAGAGATAAAAGTAGGTAATTTTAATTCAATTTTTTTTCACCTGACCTGCTCTTATTGATGTCACTGGAAGTTTACCAGACTGAAGTGTGGCATAATGTGTACAAAAGCACTGCCTTGACTTTGTTTTTTAGTGAATTTTCCCAGATGACCAGAGGTCTCATCTGATGCACATTTTTCATTGTCAGTAACCAGGATAGACACTTGCTCTTTTCTCTACCGATTTGACAAGGGTAGCAATTTTAGATTATATCTTGAATGTCATATTAAAAATTGAGTTGTGAGACTGAATAATTAAATCAAGGCCAAGAGAATTAAGGAGATAGATGTGACACATTTCATTTATCGATAATTTATTTCTTCTTAAAGTCTTTTTTTAAGTCTTTAGCAATAAAAAAGAAAAAATTACTGCTATTTCAGCTCTAGCAATTAAAAGTTCTTAGAAATTTTATGCATTTGTCCTCATGAAATTTTTTCACTTCTCCACATTTTATTTATATATTAATTGATGCCAAGTGGCCTTATCTTCAATGTCACTGACAATTTTGACTGATGCAATCACCCACTGCTCTTGTGTCAGCAGCACATTCCTATCAGTTACAGAGCAGCCACTGGTTGCAGGGTATTTCCAACTGACCAAGGAGATAAGTCTACAAAAACATTCCCTGTTTCAACTAGCAAACCATCTGGGCATACCTAACTTCCAGGGAAAAAGAAATTCATGCTGTGTGCACTGCTAAATTGGTAATTGCTGTCATTTCTGCACCAGACTCAACAAGCATGGAAAAGGTGGGGTAGGGAGACACAAGAAAAACTCTTTAAATTGCTTTCATTTTGGACCACAGATGTACCTGAGGGTTACTGTTTGATATAAATCTATCATTGGACATAGACTTTTGAAACTTCCAATAATATTTTCAAAGAATCTTAAAGGAATTGAACACTCACAGCTAAATTGAATCAGAAATGAGGTGTTTGATTCTTTTTGTTCAAAGAAAAGTATTAACTAAACCCCAAAACATGTTTTTTTAAAATATATCTGGTTTAGGTACCAAAACAAGGAAACCTTAGATCTGAAATCCAATGCCCAGTTTTCACCTTATGAAAAACATAAAGTGATTTTTTACTTTGAATATCACTAGACACTTAGAGTCCTGCCCTTGGTTATTTTCTTCTCTGTTTTCCAGAGTCCAAGCACATTTTTGCCTAATTCACATCTACATTCTTAGTGCATAGCATAGTCACAATCTTGCCACAGCAAGCACAAGCCAGGACTGACCCTGTGCACATTAAATACTGGGAGCAATATGGCCAAGGTCCAGCTTGAGCAATCTGGCCTTTGTATCCTGGGTATTTCAACAACACAACTTTGACAAGGGGATGGGCAAACTCGGGGTACCTTGCAGCCTGCCACAGCACTTTGCCTGCAGCAACAGCAACACTTTAAATTAGTGCAAATGGGAATTCCAGCTCCTAGGTCAGTGCATACAAAGTATTAGTTCATTCTTGTACTTTTCCTCATGGAAGGAAGCCATATGTGCACTGCTGAAGTGCACTTCTCTATGGCTCAGTCTGGCCACCTGCCCTGAGTACTCCAGATACACCGAGGGCAAGATTATGCCCTCGAGATGGCAGTGAGATGCCTTTTTGCTTACTTTCTTGTATTAGCTGGTTCAAGTGGCTCCTCCCCAGATCTTGCTCCACATTGCACATCCGTTCACCCAATGTAGGAAGCCTAGTCACAGACCTGGAGGAGGAATCCAGCCCCTGAAACACGGCAGCAGTATTTGCTTCTGCAGTGAGAGATTAACTAAGTCTTCTACATAACAGCTGAATCCTATAGCACTCATGGGAAGCCTACTCAGGCCCCGGTCTTCTTGAAACCTTTAATTATTTTACCAGCAGCTGTAAGGTTGTTTTTTATCAAAATGTTAAAGCATCTGATCCATTAAGGGATGAAAGAGAGCAGAGCCTATCCAGGGAATTCTGATCTCCAGAGAAAACAAGATTTGAATGTGATAGGGCCAAAAAGGCAAATGAGATAAGTAGGAACTTCAGGAATTAATAAAGCAATGCAAACCATCTCTGAAATCCAGATATATCTAGACTGAAATCCAGTCACCCTGACTTACAAACACAGCAAGCAAATTAAGTTTATCTAGCAAAACAGCCTTCCAAAATAAGAGTTGAAGTTTCCTAGGGAGGTAATGAAGCCAGGGAGATAACTTCAAAGTACTCTAGAGGAAGTTCCTGCAACCTTAAATTTTATCCCCTAAGACAGACAGTTAGGGCAGCAGTGGGTCTGCAACCCTTCCTATGCATTTATTTCTTTTCTCATGATAAATGAACATATGCAAGCTGTGCAGCAACTCATTACCCTCTTGAGCTTGGGCTGGGAAGTGCAGGTACTAGATGAACATTGAAAAACATGAAGTTGTCCCTAAATTTAGCACACTCATGTGGGAAGCTACATAGTGGCATAGTGGAGGATGGCAATAGGAATAACTCAGTATGTTGATGCAGCCCTGAAGAACAGAGTGGAATAGAATAGAGTAATCTTAATTGGGAGGAATCTACAGTGATCATCTAGTCCAACTGCCTGACCAATTCAGGGCTGACCAAAAGTTCAAGTATGTTGTTAAGGGCATTGTCCAAATGCTTCTTAAACATTGAGAGGCTTCAGGTATCAAACATTTCTCTAGACAGCCTGTTCTAGTGTTTGACCATTGTCTCTATAAAGAAATAGCTCCTAACATCAAGTCTGAACCTCCCCCGACACAGCTGTGAATGATTCCCATGGTTAATGTCATGGCTTATTTCCTTGGCAGTTTCCAAGGAGGAATATGTTCTGCTAAACTTAATCTAAGGCTTTTTTGCATGAAATTTTTGAGCTTCCTACATGTCTGCATACCTACCCTTTATACACATGCATACAGAAACACCTACAGGGTACCAAGTATATACTTGGTATATACTTAGATCTTTGAGTGGATTATACAATTCTAACATGCGTAGGCTATATGAACACAAAGGGTTTAAACAGGGTACTATTTTAAATAGAAAATAATTAGGCAGAGTAAGTTCTAAAGAGTTAGCAGACTATTAGTAGCAGGTCTTCTCTTTTTACTAATTTTGAAATCTAAAAAAAAACAGTTCAAATGAAATTTTGAAATAAGATGTTCTTCCTAACAAATAATAACAAGCCTTTTGGGCAGTGCTTGACAATGATTCTCTTTTTTCTCCACTTGCTTTTTTTAGCATTTTAAATTTGCCAGTGAAAGTAGCACTTTGAGGAATTTCTCACAAAAAGCAACAGAAATTAAAAAATGAGAATGTAATTAAGGGGTGCATAAATATCAAGTAGAAAGAGGGAAAGAGCCACAATTATTATATTTTCCTTCACCCATTGATTATGTCATTAAAGATAATTTCTGTTTACTTTCTTCCCTTCTGTGAAACATTAGAGAATGCAGCTTCTTGCTTGTGTCTAATGTATTTCACATATGAGCAATTAGTCTGGTGCTTCTGTCATACTTCAGAATGATTTGTAACGAGCTGATTCCTTTTCCTGATCCGTAAGAATTTCCCCACAGAGGTGTGATTAGATTGCTGAGGGTCAGTCATTGCTCCCTTTATCCGGGTATTTGGAATGACCAAAAAGACTGACAGACTTTAACTATGTTTGGGGTATAGCCACATAAGCAGAGACTTAACCCCTACCTTCCCCCCCCCCCCCCCCCCCCCCCCCCCCCCCCCACTTTAA